>JAPMNZ010916207.1:0-27239 GCA_029875035.1 Pomatoschistus microps
GTCTTGCCAAGGACACAACGACAGCAGACAGTGGGAGTCGATGGTGAACGCCTTGAGCTGGGCTCGAACCCACGACCCTCTGGCTCTAAGTCCAATGCTCTACCAACTGAGCTACTGTCGCCCTTTACGTTGTTACCCTGAGCGTGTGTGTTTGTATTTTTGTTTATCTCCTTTGTGTGATAGAAATGCATAAAAACATGATTCAAAAGTTGTGTGGACAAGTATAAATGTGACACTTCAGTTGCATTACATGTTCTTTATAAATCAGTTTGATCTATATCTCCTTGTTCTGTCTATAAATCAAAGCTAGCACATTCTTGCTAAGGGCCATGAGACTGACCCACGCAGCTCCATGTCAGTATATTGTATGGCATATTGAATCCATTGACAAACTTGTCTCCAAATGCAGATTTTTGATTGATTAATTATTCCAGCCAATCAAAACAGTGCTGTCTACTTTTCACATTGGCGAGACATCAGCATTAATTAGTGAAAGATGCTTAATTAGCGACTAAGAAATACAAACGTGGCCAATATGCAAATGAGAGCAGCGATGTGTCTATTTCTCTCTCCCTCATTTGCATCTGATGAGTTGTTTTTAAATGTGTTACTTTTCAGACCTTTAGTGAGACTCAAAAGGCTCGGAGCAGGTTGGCCATTTCGATTTGTGACAGAGAGACCAATTAGAAGTCACTGGTGTAGTTTAGGGCTGTAGCCTGCGGGGCACAGACATTCTCCACCAACAAACAGGTGCCCAAGCAAACACTGTCAA
The DNA here is from genome assembly GCA_029875035.1 of Pomatoschistus microps. Taxonomy (NCBI): domain Eukaryota; kingdom Metazoa; phylum Chordata; class Actinopteri; order Gobiiformes; family Gobiidae; genus Pomatoschistus; species Pomatoschistus microps. The sequence continues at coordinate 773 of JAPMNZ010916207.1, forward strand.
GTCTCATTACAACATGCACTTAGGACACAATTTTAAGGAGCAAAACAGCAAATTCACTTCTGCTTTGATGATAATATATTTATAACTGCACCATTGGGAGCATCACTAGAAATGAAAATAGTGAATTATCTACTTTTTAGCCAGAAGATGAGGGGAGGATTAAACCATGAGGTTGTATGTTTTGAAATTCAAACGTTTTCTTTTAAGTCACACTCAAGACTAATTAGATAAAATACATATTTTGTCCTCTACACTCTTAAAAAGCATGTTTGAAGAAAGGGACTATACTTCATGGGCCAAGAGACATATACAGAGAAGAAAGGGAGCGTTTTATTTCACTCAATATGAACAATATTTTACAAAACAAATAATATTTAGCAACATAATTCAACATGCCTATTTCTATCAGACCATTAGAAGTAACTTCATAATCCAAACTGTTTGTGATATTTTATGTGAGTTGCTACGGCAACCTCTTGGGAACTTGTAATGTAACATCAGGTTTAAACAGTATAATCAACAGTATTTGCATTGGAATCCTCACTGACCTTGGTATTACAGCCATGTAATGTGTTGCAATGCATTCTTGAAAAGTTTTCATGCTCTCACAAGATTACTACTATTTCATCATAATGTGGAACGCCATAGTTACAATTCTACACAACAAATATTGGCCACCAACCTAATTTTAGCAACAACAAAAAAAGTTATTAAAACATTTTGAAAATATGACATAACAATGCAAAGTGTCGCCTTGTTTACAAAAGCTTGTTACCACCTCAGGCTCTTTGTGATGTCGCCCTATTTTTAAGAGTATAATTTCCCCCCTACTCACACTGCGTTGCATTGAAAGACATTGTTTTGTGCGTGTTGTGGACATGAAAAGTAAATGCCTCTCATTCAAAACACAGCATGTGGACACCGAGGATCCAGTGTTACTAATTTACACATAGTGATTACTTTCATGTGGAGCACAAACAGCATTTTCAGGAAAGATTAAGCCCTGGGAAATGTTTTTAATAATTGCTGCTTCAAAACCTGTACTTGCAAACAACCAAAAATAAAACAGGATTTGTCTTGTTGTAGAAAATTGTCTTGATTATAGGGCTGTAACAACTTTATCGATTAATCACAGATAATTGATTGCTAAATTAGTTTTAATTTAGTGATTGATTCTCTGTTTTTGAACCTTGACTTAAAAATGATGAGAAGTGGTTTTATGACACAGATGATTAATAATTGCAGAATGATCAAACTATCTCTAAAAAGATCTCCCAAGGGCATTGCATCTAATTTATACAAAATTGAAATGATAATGGTTATTGTCCAACTAGTTTTAATATCTACCAACATGTTTCAGTCATAAAGGTAAGGTGCACTTTTATTAATCCCCGTGGGCAATTCAATCCTCTGCATTTGACCCATCCTGATGCCACGAAGGCTTACGTCAGGAGCAGTGGTCGCGAGAGTGCTATCCACTCAGCCACCGTGCCGCCCTTATACATTAATCAGCATTGTTCTCAAAGCAGTGAAAACCGAATCCCCCACCCACTCATTTTATCTGATTGATAATGCGGACTAGACTGAGACAACAGACAGAGATGCCGCCGAGCTGCTGCGAGCTACGGCGTTGTAACTGTGGGATGAATAAAGATTCTCTTGTCATATGTTATGTTAGGACAGGTATAGGGTCACTCAGTTTATGAGGGATTGATACTTTGTTCCTCAGTGAATGTCTTGTCGTTGTTTTTCGTTACACAAAGGAAAAAACAAAACCTCACAGAGCGCCTCGGAAATTCAGTGATTTATGTTGCAGCAGCTGTGTGAAAATCAAAAGCCCAAAGTAAACATCATGTGTGATTTCATTTGTGGAGAGTTTGCTTTTAATATATGTATGATATAAATTCTATTTACTATTGCAGTAAGAGTTGAGTAAGGGAAGTTACAAGACAAGTTAGCTTTAAGGGGGACCAAAACCTACTCGATGATCCTGTTGAAATGAGAGCTGTTTTTGAAAGTACTTTGTATTTTTGTGTGCTTTGTCATTGTTGTTGTTTTGCTTGGAATGTGACGTCACTAGGCGAAGTCACGTGTTATATCTGTGGAGAGGAGAGCGGACCCAGTGTAAAAAAAAGCAATACGTTTGAAATGCAAAACAGATCTGTAATGGCTCTATATATTTTTTATTTATACACTTTTCAATTTATAATAACATTTCCATTGAAACAAGCAGGTATAATGGACTCCATCAGAAAATACATATAATTTATTTGGACTTAAAAAAAAAAAAAGAAATGTTCAAAATGTTTTTGCTTTTCATTAACACAGTGTATTTTCTATGCATTAACTTTCCAAAACCTGAAGGATCAAGAGCTCAGCACTGACATTTGAAAAACCTTTAGATTCCACCGCATCATTATATAAAGATACACTCCCTCGTATACTTTTTTGTGCTTTTAAAAAGATAAATGGCATGACTGCTGCTCCTTCTGTATTCAGCATCAAGGTGAGGTTACCGGAATGAAAAGGAGTGTGTCTGCAAATTACAAAAAGGCAGAAATGCTCGGTACATTCTGTAATGGGGAATGTCTTAGATTTTGATCTTCAGAGAGCAGTGTGTTCACCTTTTGTAAATTGTTTTTAAATGGCGATGCTCTGTCATAACACAATCTTGTGTTTCAGGCTGTTCTGCACATAAAAAGCTTTGATTAAAACTGGAATTTGTTGAGACGCGTCCAAAGAAAAACCCACAGTGAATAACAGACATGGCTGTACCATCCCCGATTCAAATGCAAATGTTGCTGAATGGAAGCTTGTTTTGTGGGGAGGGAAGGGAGTTCATATCCAGTCCACTGCAGTAATGTACATGATAACCACTCAGAGAGTGAAAATATATGCTCCTCCATGGTCAAGGACATATCTTTACAGACTAGTAATAAGCATTATACTTAAGTAATTTGCCCTTAGTATATTGATATATTGCCAGTCACTAAATATGTTAGTTTTTTCACATTGGAGAGTTATTCCTAAATGCTCCAAATAGTTTTATTTTTTGTGAATTTGACTGAATATGGCACAAAAACAATTTACCCTCTCTTACCTAAAATAGCTTTGAGCCAATCATGAAAATACAGTTTGGGGGAAGAAAAAAGCGAGAAAACATGGCTGAAAGCGCATAAATCTTTAATCAAACAGTGCTGATGTGCCTTGCCTCCAGTACTCGGTTTGCTGAGCTGGAGTGCAGATGCTGAGATCTCAGATCTTGCTTCTCACAAACAGGATAAATCCCCTTCTCAGTACAAAAGTGTCAGGGGAGCACTGATGCTGATGCGCCACGGGTTGCCTCCTCTCCAAGTCCCACGAGGATGGAACTATTTCAGCTGCACTTTAAAAAGGGAAGAGATGCATAGACTTAATCATTTAGCCTTGAGTTACACATATTCTACAGCTCATACCTAAATGACATGCCGCATATCTACAGTTCTGTAGAACATTGATTTATGACTTCCTGAGAGCAAACCACTTAAGTGCAATTGATGTGGCATTCATGTGGTAGACATGTAAACTTGTAATAATTGCAGTGTATGGGCATGGACATAACTGTCAAAGAGGAAGTGATTATTTATGAATGAGTGTGATTAACGGTGCAGTGGTGGAAGCTGCATAAGAGTGGTGTTTTCATACCAGCCCCATTCTGTAGTCTCATGCTGCATACAGTTTCTTTTTCATTTGGAATCTAGAGATGGAATTCAATTGAATGGTTACATATTTATTGAATGACTAAAAATCACTGTAATCACAAGGCTTCGGCTTCACAGCAGGAAAGTTGCTGGCCAAGCCATTCTTTGTGGAGTAGACGTGTTTCTCCCCATGTCTGGGTCCAGTTTCCACCGGGCGCTCAGGATTTTCCCACCAATGGAATTTCCTCCAGCTGAAGTTCAATATCTGGAAATTGGTGACCATGATCTGCACTTTAGTGATCACTGCTCCTGTCAAGTTTCTCTTGTAATGGGTTGAATGCAGAGGACAGTTGTGTTAGCTGGAAATGGCTAGCACAACTGTCAACAGTACATTGTATGGTTGTAATGCATGACCTATAGTCTAGAAATGTTACTTTGCAGAGTGTAGTTTTATCCGATTATCATAGTCACCCGACTCAGACACTGACCATTCAGGTGCCTTCTGTCTTCATATTTGTGGGAAAGAGCCAGCATAAACCATGAGCATGAAAATACACTTTTCTTGTTCAGAACTGCATGAAAAGTCTCAATGGAGACATTCAAATGTAGAAAACAGCATATTTTAACTAAACCTTTGATATTGAAAATGTACAAAGCAGTATGACTACTTTACTGATATAAATGAGTCATAATATACACATTTATATATTTGTTTGTTTTTTCTTTTTGTAAATATACCAAATCATGTCCCTTTTGAATCACAGTCTTTACACACCACTTGTCATTGTTTAGGTTTATTTCCTGTTTTATTTTGTAGTTTGTTAAATCCCTGAGTATTCTTTGGCTGTGCTTCCTGTCTGATTACCTGCCCTGCCCTCTTTTTTTGTATAACTTTTTGTTAAAACCATTATTTTGCAGTTTTTCATTTTTGTTCTCAGTTAATTTTACCCTCGTGACACCACTACTTATATTTGTAATAACATACTTCAAAGAGTCGGTTCAGTGTTTACTTTAGCAAAATCAAGCCTATTCAGTGACATAGGGCAAACACATATAACAAAGACATGAAAGAAATCCGCCAACCACGCCATGTAGCACCCCATAATCACACTACTGCTTATACTACCACTGCTCACTCTTTATTTTTCAGCACTAGATATATATCTAGTGATTTTTTATGTGACAATTGATACTCGTATCTTGTTTTTTGTGCAGGTTTTGAAATAAATCAATAAATAAATAAATCTAATATAGTATTGCCCTCTTTATTGCTGAAAAATAAAGAGGGCCGATTTCAGACATAACCTAACGGTAGAAGAACACAATGAAACTTTGTCTGTTTATAATAACTTAAGTAAGGGATAATGCGCAGCGGAGGGGTCTGCTTCCGCCCTGAAGGTACTTATTTTCCGATAATGACCTGTGTACTATTCATTATCCCGCTTATTATACAGCTTTGTACCAACAGAACACACAAAATAAACTTCAGTCCACTCCAAAAGATGTATTTAATGGCAGAAAATAACATTGTTCCCAAAGGCTTTCCCGTGGCAATGCGAGTAACAGTTAGGCTAACAACTTCCAAACTAGAACTCTCTCGAACTGCATGAAAACTGAACAAAGAATTCTGAACATCAGCGGTGAGTGACCCAAACATAAACCTAACCTAAATCCATAATTCGATCCTCTGCAAATGTTCCTAAAATGTCCCGGAATTTACTTTCGGGTTTTTCGCGATCACTTTTTCTCGCATTAAAATAGTATTTTAGTTATGAAAACCTTCACAGAAAATTCTGTAAACCTCCGTGCATGTGTATTAAGAATGTATATGTATAACCTACTCTCTAGGTACTCTAGGTATTTGCATTTATTGAGCGTGGCTAGCTCCGGAGTGGCCGGAACTACTTGCGGAGCAATCTGCACCCCTGAATTACAAGCAGAGGGTGCGTTGCCATGGGCAGCGCTCATTATTGTTTTGAGAGGTCCGTTATAAAAAATAATGACCGGTAGAACGTTTTGAAATTACATTCAAATCAAAGGAGCGATCTACTGCTGCTGTGAGGAGCCGTGTAATAATCAATAGTAAGTTTGCCCTGTTGAGGTCTCTTCTATCCCACATATAAAGATTTCTGATTATGCTAAAAACAACAAGGCTGATGAAACAAGCTCAAAAGCCAATTCATCATTTAGCTCAGATCTTCAAAAGTTAGGTAAGATATCTCAATTTACTTATTGATGTGTTAAAAGTTAATTGCAGAGTATAAGGTGTCATTGTATCTGCTCCCGCTAAAGGCTGTGGTACCACTGATGTAGCAGCCATCTTCCTGTGGACCCACCACCTGCAGAGGATAAGCGAGGTACTGGTGCTATGTGCATTGGGTGGCAGCTCTCATTGCCACCCCCCTGACCCAGAAATGGACTAATAAAGAGGTAGAAAAAATGAATGAATGTATCGGCATGATATTCAATTTTGCTTATCGTACTTTATATGCAAAAGTTAGAGACTAAAAATAGCGAGAGAAAAAAATAAGAATTGTATTAAGCCAATTGCGGGGTGCAGACACAAATCAAAACTCTTTTGATGAGGAACAACAGATCTAAAGGACAGCATCGCAGTCTGTACAGTTTTGAAAAAAGATTATTGTTCAGAGTGACGAAAATCAAGAAGTACAAGGTTAAACATGCAAGTCTCTGGTGTCGCCCACAATAATTCATCGAGCTCGACAAGTGAGTGAAGGTCCTGAGACACAAAGACAGCTCAAAAATCGTTTTTCTGAAGGTGTGACGTGGAGCGGGAACATGGCGTAACCCTTTGAATTCCGATGCGTGCGATCAAATGCAGCAGAGATACAATGTGGCACTCTCTCTTCGAATGAAGCCCCTGGTTTTCTGGCAGACCAAAACCGCAATGGGATCAACATTGTCATTTTCATGGGTTTCTCTTTCTACTGCATTTTTAAGTTTTAATTTGAAATGTTAATCACTATGAGAACAGTCCTGTTTCATCATCCTGAAACCATACATGTAGATAGCATCTTCTGTGACATTACAAGAGGGCTGGGTCGTCCAATGTGCAAATGAGGACTTTAAAGTAATTCCAATGCAAGATGTGTGTGTATACTGTATATTTTTACCAAAATTAAGACTTTTAGTGAATGAGAAAGTGAATGAAAGTAACAAATAATACATATAACTCCAAATCCTTCATCAGTGTACAAACAAAGCGGTTTACAGATTAGATATATACTAACAAACTGTAAGTGTGTAGTTTTTAATTCTTTTCAAACTTCTTCACTAAACATTAAAAAATCTCTTTCTCTCTTTCATAGTGTGCTCCCAAAATGAACGCCCCATTTCCTCTCAACAATGGATGCAATTAGTTGAGAAAACATTTCTCAGGTTACGTAACATGAGCCCATCACTGAGGACAATAGCTATAGTGGCTTAATGCATTTTATGCAGTATCCATTAAAACACACAGAGCCAGATTGACCAGGTAAACAACAGCAAAGCACCTGCTCTAAGGAGATAAAACTGGCTGCTTGAATTTAAAATGCAGTTGATATAAACGGAATAGGAAGGAATAATTGCAGATTTTGGCTCCAAAAAGTTTCTTGATTCACCTTTACAGACCAGAAACCTGACACTATTCAACTGACCTTTATTGTTGCTTAAAATGTTCAACATTCAAGTCCTCTCCAAGCAGGCTTCTGTTTTCTTCTCATTTCATACACATTCAGCATTGTGTTACAGTGATTCATGTACTGCATGTACTATATGGTCATTTATATTTTCCTAATTACCCCATTCGTCCATCTATTTTCTTGTGCTTTATCCGTAGCCGGGCTGGGGCAAGTCTAGGCAGAGTTGGTCAGACTTCCTTATCTACACAGATATCCTCCAGCTCATCCGGGGGAACCCTAAAGCGTTCCCACTTGTATTTGCGATCTCATCCTTTGGGTCATTCCCCACAACTCTTGACCATAGGTGAGGGTGAGCTATTACTCTGAGGTCTTATTTACTTGTGTTAACCCGATCACACGAGGGTTAACACAACATTAAATGCAGCATTTACTCCGCCTTTTGATTTAAGTACATAAAGTATACACCCGCATTCAGCTATGTATGTTTTCACTGGTGTTTTTATGAACATAAACATTACATCTTTGATTTGCGATGTCAAAGATAATTTGTAGAAGCATAAACAAAACAGAAATGCAACGTGTAATACATTTCCATAAATTGAAATCCGATTTAATTTGTTCAAAGTATATCGAATAGGAAAAAATAGAAAATGCTGTTAAGCTTGTTCATGGTACCAAAAGGTGAAAACACTGACATAAGAATGGCCTTCATGTTAAGAGTGGTGTGGAAACTAAATTTAGCAGAATATTTTTCGGTTGTTAACGCTGTACACCAGGGCTATTCAACTTTTTTTCCCCCAACGGCCATATTTTTTGGATAGCCATGTCTTCTTGGCCAGATAATTGCAACAGCAAATATATCTAACACAATATCTAATCATGAGATATTTTGTGCAAGTATGTTAAATCCTTACAATATTGTGACTTCTTGTTTCTCACAATGGCATTAAGAAGAACGCAGAGGACAGTCCTTTGCCACTAATGCTGCCATGCCACATGCTGAGGGGAGCGTTCTTTTTTTTGTCTTGGTATAAAACCATGTGAATGCTGAGAATCTCTGTTTGTGTCTGTGTACCAACAACAATTAAACTGGTCTTCTGCCGAGACACAATCCCAAACCTCTTAATCTTTTGTCATTTTCCACACCACAAATAAATCTTGGACTGGGCTACTTACCAATCAGGTGAAACCACAAGTGAAAAAAAGAAATATACACGCAGACACAATGTTACAATCGCTTTTTTGTTTATCATTGTTTTTTGTTCAGATTCAGAAATACTGTTACTGTTACATACATTTACCCATGAATCCCAGAAAGTTGTGACATTCTTTAAAATTCTTCACTTTTCATCACTTTTTATAATACCTATCTGTTCTAATTCTTCAGCAGTTAGCCATCACCATTCATTGGATCCTTTCTTTTATTTTCTACCTTTGCTGATTCACCCTGCTTGGTTTCTGACCTACAATAGAGACAGATTTGGTTCAACACTGCCGGCCTGGTAGAGACACGAGCTCGATCGTATAACTTAAATGTGCTTTTAGGTCGTCTGAAACGCCTTTCCCACTGAGGTTTGCGCCCGAGGACGTCTGGCTCCTTACATGAATTATGAACTATGAACCAGCAGCTGCCCAGTGGTACCAGACAGTGGAGGGGAGGGGGCTGCATAGAGAGCTCAGATGTTCTCATGTGTCAAAGGGCATTTCCATTGTGTGAGTGCACGCAGTTGTTTGTGGAGGTGCTTTGGCTTCGTGTGTCGGGTGGTGTGTGGACGATGGTATGTGGACAGGTGGGTCTGCAACAGGAGGCTTTGCCATGTCAGCACTTTTCAGAAAGAGGTTTAACAAGTAAATAAGACTACTGTACTGGAACTATCAATCACATGATTTTTTTATCTGTATTTTAATCTGTAGTTTATTATTATTTTATCACATGCATTATTGTCTCGATGACTGGATGTTCCAACATGTGGATTGTTTTCTGGTATATATGTTTGTCCAACCTCTTTTCAGTAAATTAGTGATGTTGTTTTTATTTACAGCTGTACTGAACTGTTTGTTTCATAAATACATATTAGTTTTAGTTCTCAACAAATAGTCATAATGAAGTGAATTTTTGCGAACAAATTAGAACAAAACATGTGGTTTTTGTCGTATTTGAAAACATTTTGTCTTTTACATACTGAGAGCTGAAAAAGCTGTTCAGAGGCAAAAAAAATACATGTATGTGAAAACTAGCAATAGAACCAAACTGGACCATGCTGTTATTTTTATTATATGCATCTTTATTATTAATCATATTATATTTATTATTACAATTGATAGTATTACCATTAATTGTGGTTTCAAAGTTAACTACTCCAGCTTTAACAATAACAATAATCTTTTACTTTAATCTTTTAGTCCAATAAAAAGTATTATCCATTTAATCTCATACTGACTCATGTCATATTGACTATTTGTGTCAATACTGAGAATCTTATGAGGTGATGTTCCTTCCGGCACATATCTTTTTCAATTGCATGTAAAAGCTCTCCGTCACTAAGCCGAGGCCATTGTAAAGAGCTTTTATAACAACCACCAAGGGCGTTGTTTGTGTAAAAGTAATTGAGTTATGATTGTCAAGAGTCCGACCAGACCCTTCACTATGTATAATATGAAACGGCTCAAAAAGGACAATGGGACTGAGTTATTCCTTCTTTTTAGTATACACTGTATATATTCAGAGTTGCTAGGTCAGTCATGAGAATGATTTGACGCTTCTGCCTCGAGGGAGAGTCATGGAGGGGACTTCTCTGGGTGAGGTCCTTGAGAAGTTAATGGCTAATCAGCTGATTGCATTCAGGAGCAAACGTGTATTTTAAAAATGTTCCAGCTTTTCGGTCTGGGCTGCCTTGAAAACACGGCAAACAACCTCCATCTATAAATCCATTCAGTTGTTTTCTTCCAGTTGTTTCATGTTGTCAATGCATGTGGCATTGACACTATTGATCCTGTGATGCTCCTTGACAGACTCAAGAAAAAAAACAGCCCTTGGTTACCGTCTGCTCCAACCATAGTCAGCCCACAGGAAAAGATGTTAGCAGCACCTAAGTCATGGCAAGATCTTAAAAAACATGGCCCTTTTGCTGTCACTTCACAGTAAATGTCATGCTCCTAATATAGACAAATGAGATTCTTCATTTTATTTGTGAATAATTGGATTTGAATAAATGTCACTGTGACAGTCTAATACAGTCTCTCTTTATGGGATAGTTGACATATGGAGGAAGACGGTATTTGAAGCCACAGAGAGAAAATCCTGCCCTTTTCATTTCTAACTTGCATGGCCACTGGTAAACTCTCTGGTCACTGGTCTGTCAATATGGAAACATTTTGAAACTGGTATTGAAATGTCAATGAAATTAAATGAAATAAGTTGTGGATCAGTGATCCCTCTTCAGACTGGGAAATGGCTGGAGAATATCCCAAGACATAAAATGAGATGTCATGTTTTGACATGCACAGTGAAAGTACAGGTATTGTCATCGAAATTCCATTTGGAAACATCAGGATTTTCCTCCAGCCACAACACCCTCATTGGAGTCTGCTTCAAGAACTGAGTGCTGGTGTCGAATTACAGGGGCAACGAACAGGAGCTGAAGCAGGAGAAGACAATGGTTATGCCTCCGTCATCCTGACAGACTCTCTCTTCACCTCCTCATCTCCATCACCTCCTCATCACATCCATGGGCCTCCTTCATCTCCTCCTCTTGGACCTTATTCACCTCCCCATCACACCCATGGACCTCATTCATCTCCCCCTCTTGGACCTCGTTCACCTCCTCATCACGTCCATGCGCCTCCTTCACCTCCTCATTACCATGCACAATCACTGAGAGACACCAGCCTTGACAATTTTAATGCATTGTGTAATTGTTTCTTTTGTTAGCACTTTGAGTTGCCTTGTGTATGAACTGTGCTAAACAGATAAACTTGCATTGCTTTGTCATCAGTAGTTGATGCCTTTGATCCACCCAGACCAGACCACAACAGTTTATTCCTACCTGCTGTGGGACGCTCGTCTTTTAGTTTAATTAATCTCTTTCCCTATTTCCGCTGCTATTGTTCTATTGTTGTTTCGTTCATAGTCTGTTTATTCACTTATTTACAGGAACATTATATTTCCATTCTGTTTGGGAATTTAGTTTACTGATTGCTGAATTATTCACAGAAAGCAAATCCAGAAATATAGATGGAGTACAACCTCTGTATAACACCCCCAAGTAGCATTTTGGGTAGTTTGCTTTTCTAATTATAATGTCATTTATATAAAGATGCCAAACTATGCATTTTTTGAGAATCATGTCAAAAACCATATAGAGATTTCCAATTGTCATGAACTTGTCTCGTATTGTTCATCAGCGCTGCAAACAACTGTGACTTTTAATGGGGTGGAAGCTACATTGCCCCCTAGTGGTTGTGGCAGTAATAGCAAAATACATTTCAGAATCTAAGCATCTTTTAAAGGGTATATAAAAAGATTTATAGTAATATATGGGTTATATTAAAACCAAGACAATTACGTTATTTTAACCATAAACTTTGGTTTTATACATTTTATTATATATTTTATTTATTTTTCTTCTCATTCACGTTTTTGTATCTGCATGACTGCTATCTCCACTCTACAATCTATGTTTTTAGATTATGTTTATTTCATCTCAAAATTCACACTTTTTTATCTATTGATATAAGATATAAGACTGACATAGGGGGAGGGACTGTTGAAATATATAAGGAAAACTCAAGCAAATTGTTTTTCTTTTGTTATGACAGGTTTTTAGTGCATGCCCTCATTGGATCTATAATCTGTCTGGAGAGGTTCTTTTTAAGACATGGTGTCATAGTGCCATAAATAATAGGCTCATACTTAAATCTATTGAGCTAAGAAGACACCAGTCTGAATCGGGGGCTGGCCTCTTTTCTACAATGGGGCTCCGTCTGTGTACATTATTGATAGGGCCTAAATTGAATGAGTCTTTGTTCCTCTGTGCGGATGGACATAGTGTGTGTCTGCAGCAGCACATAGTGGCAATAGTGGGGGGAGGTGGCATGCATCCCATCATGCATCAGGCCACTTCATCCATCACATTAAGAGGTGCTACATCAATCATTAACAAGTAGGCTCATGTTGAAAGGATGACTGACAGCTTGACAAATAACTCAAGATGAAGTGGATCCAAGGTGTGACCGAAGCATTTGCACCAATCATACAATTCTTTCAAATAACAATAATGCGGTTTCTATAACTATGAAAATACTTTATGGACTTTACTTAATTCTGCTTCTTCGTTATGCAAAGCCAGGGATTTTATACTTGCTTCTTTATAACGCTAAAGTTAGAGAGTTTATTTTATTTTAGTGTAGAGTTTGAAGAAAATGTGAAGGTCTGGGATTGTGTCATATGCAGAAGACATTTTTTATTTATGTGAAAGAGGCAGCGAACAATGTTTTTCAGAATGCATGTGATTTGAAACAAGAGGAATCAAGGTCCTCCTCCTCGTGACGGCGATATGCTAGTTCGACCTTGAGATAACCAAAACATTCAAGTAGAAAATCACCAGCTTGTGCATACTGTCCATGAAATGAGTTCAGCTTTAACCACAGTTGCTTCAAAAGTGTTGTAAAAGATCCATAAGTTATTGTTCATTTGTCTTGTGTTGAGTGCTCCTCATTCCTACTGTTCTGTAACTGCGGATGCAACATTAAAATTTCCCTATTGTGGATGGAATAACGGATCTCTTAATCTTAATCAAAACAGAGGAAGGAATAGGAAGGAGCTATTTCACCTTGATTCACAACAGCTCATGTTTATGGGATGAAAGAGGAGCAGAGAGCGGAAAAGCTGTACATCAGAGCGGATGTGTCCTCTTTCCTGTTGCAGATATGGAAGTCAGTGTCCTTGTATAACTTCGTGCCCTTTATCTACATATCAACTCTGGTGCTCTTGCACATTATTCAAGCTCTTTTTTGTATGAGTGGGTTATTTCTCTTTGACAACTTACTAAAAGCCACAATATTGATGTTTCTGTGAATAGTGTGACATTTCCAAAAGGTGAGAAATCAATGACTGAGATTATCGCTTCATCATGACACATATGTTTCTACAGAGGATTACATTTGGCAGCAATTGTGGAACTTTTCATTACTATTTCTTTTTTTGGATGGTTTGACATGCAGAGAGTTGTCCTTCGTCTAGGAGCGATCCATCGTAAAGTCAGTGATGCCTGCATGGGAGTCAAATTATTTCTGAAAAATTGGTTCAGATAACAACTTGGTTTGTTTTAACAAGCATTAAGGAATTTTTTTCACAAGGTCATTTTGTCAAGGAAAGGAAATGACTTGATTTCACTAACATTACTAATACTCAAAGACGATGACATTATTCATTCACTCTGCACACAGAGATGGTAAACTACTACTTTAGCCAAAGCTGCCCTGGGACAGACTGGTGGCAATGAGGCAACCAGTACATACCTTTGCGCCCTCCAATCACCACCAATCATTCACGCACATACCAGACTCATACTAGCCTGGCCTAAGCCATCCGTAAACTGCGGTCAATAATAATTTCCCTGCATTTACGTCTGGGTCTGATTTTAGTGGTTACGGTTACCTCAGCCATTCAGCCTGTGGAGGAGGCGGGTGTTAGGAAGGTGTTGGTGCGTCAACAGTTTGCACTGGTTTCGGTGGTTGTAGTTTGGCAATGGCGGCGAATGCAGTAAAGTAATCTGTTCTGGTTCGGCTCCCAAAAACCAAGAATTTGAAGCCGGAGCAAAAGGAATGCTCTTTACTCTTTCCGAAGCGTCTGTATCGTTTACTTTTCTGTGGTGTAAATCTCACTGTTTTTGGTGCGATATATATTTCATAACATTGTTGCATTTCACTTTGGGAACTTCAGAGTATTTACAGTCTCTATCACTGATAGTGATAATGGAATTTGTGGCTGTATGGTATTTTGCCAGCCATCGTCTATCTATTTGCTGCATCATCCCTTTCAGGCCTATTAGCTGCGTGCCCTAGATTCTCATCACCTCATGGTTCAGACAGTCTGCGAGCTGGCCAAGTGTTTGTTGTATTAATATTGTATGAACACAACGGCTGTCAGAAACAACGGCTGTCAGAGGCGCTTGTTGTTCACATTGCAGGTTAATAAATGTTATGTGTACAAACCAAGTATTTTGAAGGAAGTACAGGTCTGTTGATGAGAGTACAAATACTGGGAAAAGTATGTGGATGAACGATTGTTACAGAACAGGTGTACCTGAGTCAGGTATACAGGTTTACCTTACTTGCCTTTGAGATCGGATCAGAAAATGTAGAAGACTGAAATGAGAGCGTTCTTATGGTTACTCCAAAATATTAGCCCTGGTTATTCTTAGGCCGCTTTGTAACTACTTTATGCTTGTAGTATGTAGTAAAAAATAAAGAAATATGTGGCATTAGGAAATTGTGCCCAAGGATTGAACCAGACCTGTTATAGTTTGTTATTTTCTTTTTTATCTATGTTGTCAAATTGTGTGTTTGAAGTGTAGCCCAAGATCCATGGTGTAGTGTTAAGAATATCTACAATTGCAATATACACAAATGTTGTCAATCATAACTAAATAGATGTCATAAACTAATTGTATGTAGAAATGTAGACCTAGATCTATGGCCAAATAGGTCATTTGATTTAAAAATGGCAGAAATATATGTTGTTTTGTTTCATTCATTTTCATGTGTAATGATTTGTTTCCGCTGACCTGAAGACTGCATGCTGATTCACCAGGGTATTGGATACAGATCACAAAACAACTCAAGCATAAACAATTGTAAAAACATTGTAAACATATTTTCCAAATCTTCACCCACATCACTCACTACTGTCCTATTATATGACGGTACATATTTTGAAGCTTCTTCTTTATTTATATAATGCATTTCACAGACCAAGGTCACACAAAACGCGTCATTATTACTCATGCTTTATTTGTAGAACATTGGTGGCTATATGTCCCATCATGGAAATTGTGTGTGTGCATAACAGCAGCTCATCATCCAAACAATATAGAAAACATGCCACATGTCTATGTTGGAATTGTTTTTGTAGCAGTATGTGATGCTTTTTTATGACCAGAGTTGTGTCATTTTTGCTTCTTTCCATATTACCTCAATGATATCATAATTGAATTTACGATAAATAAATGCAAAATTTGACTGTATTCCCCCTGCTGGGCTTCAGTATAGTTTTAATTTGATGTCACCCCAACATTATACTGTGTTGTACAGCGACCCGGGTCAGCCCTGCTTCTATCAGAGCCTTGCTCATTATCCCGTCCACACTCTCTCCAGCCCATTAGCATGACTCTGACAGACTTTTTATTGGAAGTCACCATATTCCTAGAGTCCTCTGTTTATCCACCCGCCCTAAATTACAGCTGCTCCATCAATATTTTATGATTACCCTGTCTTCTAAACCTTATGTATAGCCCACAGACAGAATCATATGCATATTAATTAGCGAGGAAAATGACAGGCAATTACTCGTTCAGCTAGGCACGAAAAATAAGAAATGCCGAAGCCAGGCATTGATAAAAGGTGGTGAGATTTTTCTCTTGCACGAAATAATCCTTCTATGTGAGAATTTGCTTTATAATTTACAGTTTATTAATGTAGAGAGGTGGTGTGTAAGTTTAACACCCCATTAAAAACAATGCAGTGCCAACACAACTTGAACTTTTGGACTTTTTGTCATGTTTACGACCACAAATAAACTTTTTTTTTTCTGAATGATTTCAAAATAACAGACGATTGTGAAGTGAAAGCAAGACACTATGGTTTATTGTTAGCAGATGGATTTCCTCTGTTTTGGAAAGTATTCTGGAAATGGCAACATCACTGGAATGTTCCAGAATGTACATTCCGCTCGTTGTTTCGCTTTGAATTAGGGTTTTCAAAGTTTATCAACAGTGTAGTCACATCGTTGGGACATCCTCCAACAGGTACACAGATGTTCCTTGCTGGTATAGATAGAAAGTCAGGTCAAGTCAATAGTTGAGTTTGGTCTGTATGGCCGTGTGGACATGCGTAGCTTGTCAACATGGATTGTATCAATGCAATTGTGTTGATGGTTGACTTTGTCCTGTGATTATCCATATTCAATTTCATATGTCATCATGTCATGTCACTGTCTGGAAGTCTGATTCTCCTGCAGGTGGTGGGTCCAGGGAAAGATGGCTTCTCTGTCATCGATGAGATGGCCTTGGTCTTTGACCAGGGGCTTCAGGCAATGTGGGGTTAAGTGTCTTGCCCAGGGACACAACTACAGCAGACATCAGTGGGCTCGAACCCACGACCTTTAGGTCTAAAGACCAGTTCTCTACCAACTGAGCTACTGTCGCCCCCAATATTATATGTGTGTATTGGAAATAGTAAAACTGAATTTCAATCAACAAAGTCCCAATATTGGATTTTAGTGGAGCTCAGGAAACTGCACACAAAATATCATCCAATCTGTTCTACGAGCATTGCATCAATCAATTCCTGCAAATTCATTCTGGCTATTAACATTTTAGAGGATAAAGCAGCTGGATGCTAAAGGTTAATGTTCATGCCATTAGAGATAGAGCAGGCGTGCGTTTATTCCTGTTGGTTTAATTAAATTACAGAGAGGAGTCATAAAAGACATAATTATATGGACATACAGCTATGGGAGTGCTAATGGAGCACTATACCTACCAAACCTTCCAGCTCAGCAGATTTATTCTCCTCATGTTTCAAAGTGGGGCATCACTGTGTTTGTCATGGCCTACTTAACAACATAGGAAAATGTAATTAGATCATTTGTCAAGCAGTTGATTTGCTGCTTGTTCTTGTAGCGTGATAACAGCAAAAGGCTTTTGGCTGAGTCACACACATTGATGACGAAGTACTCCCACCAAAGCAATGTGTGGTGCATTTGAAGGAAAGAAAAACTGCACTTCTGTTATTCTTCATGACTTCAGCGGTCGATATTGGATTTCTGACTCTACAGGCTTCATTAAATGTTCAACTTTTATTAGTATAGCTCTGCTGGACAGGAAGCCATTAAACATAGTGATTATACACCCTCTAGTGGAAGATCGTTAGAAATATAAGCCCACACACTGTCCTGTTCATTTCAAATTAAACTAACAATAAATGAACCATAATTCTATATAGTGTGTTACAAAGATTTTAAAAATGCATATCAGCAATTCATTACAACTAAGTGAGTAATAACTAATTTTAAAGACTTTAGAGTGCTTTTCCTGATAAAGTGTGTCCAATAAAAAATTACCTCTGCTTTATCACCTTGACATATTGGACTTTTTGAACATGTAACCATCTTACAATATTGTTCCTCGTCAATCCAAACCCCGGAGTTCTTTTTAGATCCATTTACACTAATACCAGGAAAGACTGGCCTAAACATTTCACTTCACCCTTTCTGTCTTAAAGCTCCTGTCTCAAACCTGAAACAGTATGATGTCATTGTACCACTATGACATCACACTCAGCAGTTTTCTGCCTTTTAAAACAACATACATTCCTCCCTCTAGTGGCAACATAGGGAGTTACAGTTGTATTTGCCCTTCACGCTTGTTTTACAATATTAATATTAATTATACTGAAGATATCACTCCACATTTTAAAACATACAATGACAAAGTAAAAAGTCATTTTTGAATGGTCAAAAGCATTATTTGTCTTATTTAATGGTACAATGCATACAACAAACTAAATGAACACAAACCATGAAATAAACAAATATGGTCCCAATTGTATGCATTGATAAAGTAAACAGAAATACATAAGTAGTAAAAAATTACAGATTTATTATAATCAATGCATCAGTCCCTTTCTAGTTTGAAAATATTTTCTGTGGCACCAACACGTTGGACCAACACAAAAGCTTTTCTATTCATAACCTGTGGTGATCAGCAGCAGCAGTGAACTGAGATGGCTGTGGTTTTCACAAAAATCATCTTTAGAAAACAAGAGTAATACATTTATTCAAAATAGTTCACATATGTACAAATGCTTTGTGCCATTTCCTAATAGTGAGTGCATAGGTCTTTCTTTTTTGGACATATTTTTTCCGTACAGCCTTTTGGAAGTAATCTCTGAATAGACAAAGACTGTGAAGTTATGAAAAGAAACATTAAGTGCTGTTTTCACCGAGCGGAGCTGAGTTTGAAGGCGCTTCAGTGGATCCTTTTGTCAAACTCTTGTTAAGATTTAACCTTTGCATTTGCATCATTCACTGTCACTTACTCTGTCGCCACAGTTTCCTGCACAAGTATAGAACAAATAACATGGCTGCCACTCCGACCACGATAAGAACCGCAACAGCCACCGCCAAGCCCACCTCAGCACTCTGGCTTTGGGGCTGCACTTTGGTCAATCCTGCGGACAAAGCAAAGTGCCTCTGATCAAACGGGATTGAGGAATGTAGATATAGTAAAAAAAAAAAAAAAGTTTCACTAAATTGAGTCATTCATTAATTAGTGATCAAATGAAACACAAACTTACCTTCCAATGATACAGGATCTGTAACAAAGAAGGAAAGAAAACGCACTTTTTAGGCAAGTTTGTTTTCACTTCTAATATTATTTTGCATCATACGCAAAGTACACTGAAATGATAATTCTCGTGTGCTGTGTTTTTGGGATGTATGTACTATTGTTTCAAGGTCTTTTGTGTGTAAATAATAGTACATTTGAACAAATTAAGTGGCTGAAGGCGATACATAATGTACTCACAATCATCTGGCTTGGCCTTGATGGCCACTGTGAGCTCATAGGGCTGACTGATGTCCTCCACCGTACTGGTCACAGCCCTCCTCCTCCTTGCGCTGCATTGCTGAGAAGAGGCAAATGTGTTGTGAATGTAATTAATCTAACATTAATGTTACGTCAGTGTAATGTTAGTGAAAGAAAAAAAAACTAACTTGACTTTCTTTCCTCAAGCTTGAACAATGTCAATATACAATTACTTTAGATTTTGTGTAATCTATAACCTGGGTTTTTTTATATATATTTGTTTATGTTAACTATTAGATTGAATGATGCTTAAATTGTGAGTACTATATTTAAGCCAAACGTTGTGAGCACTAACAAATGTGGTAACTGCGAGTTGTCTCTAACTCCTTCTCTTCAGTCACTGGTGCTGCTGCTGGATCCCTCAACATTAATGCTCATATGCAGATAATGGAGATTCCAATGTTTGGATCGTCCAGTGCTGTAGCATCAGTGCTTCAGCTGCTGACCTTGAAGGTGCTGCAGGTGGAGCGTTCGCACAGGCGGGTGATGCAGTGGAGGTAGTAGGTGGAGATTGTTTCATTCTGCTGCTCAGTGAAGCGGAATGCCTTGAAGGAGTAACGCGCTCTTTGGCTATCTCCGTTCTCCAACATAGTGGTCAAGGGGTCCACGGAGCACCTGTTTTCAAACACAAAGTACAAATGAATGACAAATAAGTAGCATGTTATTTGGATTTCTTATTTTGTTGCATCATCCTTACGAAACAAAAAGGTTGAAGACGGTGGAGTTGGTGGGATAAGGAGACACTGAGGCGTAACAGCGGTCCAGGAGCACGTTGTATCTGTTAGAACGTAAAGAATCCACATTTATCCAGTGTCATCAATTCTACCACAACTACTTGCATGGATGTTACTATGGGCTACATATTGTTTTAAATGGGAAAGTGCACACCAAATGGCTTAGCAGCAAATTTTATTATCAAACTTATGTACAGATTGTAGAGAGGGAGGTCTGGGCCTCTCTGCTTAGAGTGCTGCCCCAGTGACCCAGCAACGAGTAAAATGAAAGGAAATGGATGGTGGATTGTGAAATTATTCTTTTTCTGTGCATCAACACCATAGTGTAGTCCATACAGGTGGAAACATTCTCTTCATTGTAAAGCATGGTGCTTTGAGATACAATGAAGAATATGACAGAGCATTTATGTGTCATCCATCCATCCATCCATGTTCTTCTCCTTCATTCTTTGCCGGGTCGCGGGAGCAGCAGTCTAAGCAGAGACTCCCAGACTTCCTCCAGCTCATCCGGGGGGACCCCAAGCTCATTTTGACCGCTTGTATCCTTGATCTCGTCCTTTCGGTCATTACCCAAAGCTCATGGTGAGCTAGGTGAGGGAGGGAACAAAGTTTGAATGGTAAATCGAGAGCTTTGCATTTTGGCTCAGCTCTCTCTTCACCACAAAGGTACAGCGACGGCATCACTGCGCACGCTGCACTTCTGTCAATCTCACGCTCCATCCTTTCCTCACTTTTGAACAAGACCCCGAGATACTTCAACTACTTGAGGAAGGACCATTTATGAGCCATATGTGAAAAATAAGATGTTTATTTGCATATGCTCCTGATGTCTGAAATGAGTAGGAGTCGTATCTCACAGCGCACCTTCATATGACCTAACTTTATGATCTAATGCTTCATGGAAAACTTTCAGATCTTACTGCGCTGTCAAATTGGAGGCCTTCACTTGAACATAGATGTCTGTCCTCAGCTCGACACCTTGGGCTGGCATGATGAGGCGAGTGGTGTAATTTTTATCCTTGAAATGAAGGTAGAAACATATCATATTATGTGTAGTCTTTAGAATTACTGAGAAAGCAGTTCAGCACAATATACCTTGAACAGTTCCATGCTGAGTGTACTAGCAAAACTTCCATTTTTGTCCTTTAGAGCAATGGAGGATGATGAACTGAAGAAGCAAGAGCAGAGTTAACCATGATAATGTCATGATGGTCCTAAAAAAGGCTGTGGACTTACACATCCACCCGGGTGTTGTTGACGAGGTACTCCAATGGGTACGCACAGGAGTAGTAATACTTGAGCTCTGCATTATAAGTGATGGTCCCAGTGGTTGGGTCAAACGAGCGAATGACGCCGCTGATATTAACATTCTGAATGTTCGAAAATTGAGAAAAGATTCCTGTCCCTATTTTACTGTTCGTCTGTGAAACCATAGAACACACAAACATGTTACAATTCAAATGTGTTGAAGTGAGTATATCACAACAAAAATGTCAACAACATTTCAGTCTTCTATTAAATGGTAATTCCAATTGATAAGAGACTGGAATCTTGTTGTTATATCTTATAGAATACACAGTAGTTTCTCAGTTTCAAGTAGCCTGAAATGTGTTACAGAAAAGACATTTGTTTTGCGAAGGACTTTAACACTTTTTTAATGGCATGGTTCAACTTGTAATTCCAATTTATGTGTTTTTCTTGCTGCTCAATTTGGATGTTGGGCTCAACAACAAACATAGATAAAAGAGGTTTGCCCTTGGAGAAACAGCTCTGTTCCATCCATACGTGAGTCTATGGTATTACGACAGATTTGAAAGCTTTTCTTAAGATTTCTTCCCCTAAAGAAAGGTTGTTTTTCAGCTTGACATGATACTCACCCTAAAGATGCTTCCGCAGGCATCTCCCTCTCTTATGGGAAACCTGAATTTGGCCACCGGAGGAGAGACTGTGGTGTCCAGTGTGGCCTGACAGGCTGCATCACTAATACGGTTTAGTCTCAGTAAGCTTTCGTTGAAGCCCGTGTAAATGACAGGGCAGATCTGAATAGCCAGTTCAATCTCAGTCGTACCACACACCACTGAGATATCTGTGTGTGCTACAAAGTGATACAACAAACAATATGTTAGTTATGATAATAGCTTGTATCTGCATAATGCACCAGATGTAATCTATATTAAGTTCTAAATGAGACATGACTAATCTCACTGGCAGTTGTAATTTATTGGTAATGGTATAGTTGAAATGTTTTATATTATGAAGTATTGGATGGAAATAATGATGAGTTACCTGGCCGCCTGGCCTCAGTTCCACATTGGTTGAGTGTGAGGGCCGTCTGGCCCACAGAACACAAAGAGGTTAGTGTAAGCAAGATGAATAAAGCCATCTCACTGCTCTGCCTCAGAAACGCTGCAGCAAAAACACACACTTGAGTAAAGTAAAGGTCCGGTGCAGAGGTCCAGTGGCTGAACAAACATAATCCAATGCATGAGTGTGGAGGGTCCAGGACCTTACCTCCTCTGTGTCTTTGAGGTTTTTAAAGGTTTCATTAAGCTAAGGGCAGTTTTATATGCACCTGTTGTGAGGTCTCACTCTGCTGTAGGATTGGATGGAAATAGGGTCACCGTCACTTTGGTGGAGTTGCTTCTGTTTGCTAAACAATTCACTTTTGTGGCAATGGTGCAGTGGTTCTTTCCTCAGGCCACACGATGAAACCAAAGACATTCACCTTCAAAGTATGTGTCTTAACAACATCCACACCGCTTTGTTAAGTGTTGTGAAATGCAACCTGTTTGCCTTCAAATATGAAACTTAATAAAGGAAGATACGTGTGCTTTTACTCACTGGAGACCTCATATAATGGGAAAACAAGGACTGTATTTTTGAGTAGTTGAATGATGTATTGTAGGTATGACGATCTATATCAGTATATCACAAAAAAGTCCAACAACCTCTAGGTTTGGACATGGGGTAAGCCTTTCACGGTATTTGTAATTATTGATGATTTATAATTTGGATTGCATGTGGAGTTAATTTTCCTCTCATTTACGAGGATGTATAGGAGGAGATCAGAACAGCCTATGCAAACAGAGGTTCTTCAGAGGCTAAAGGCACTAATTATGGAATACATGAATGTATTGTTTAAAACATTGTTATCGGACACTTTCTGTCATAAGGTGATACACACTTGGCAGCACGGTGTCTGTGTGGGTTTCTGCGTGCTCCGGTTTCTGCTATAAACATGTGCAAAAATTATGAATGTAATGAGTGTGTGAATGGATAGTGTTGGTTGTATGCGCCAGTCCAGCATCTTGCTTTTGTCGAATGGAAAAATATCTGAACTCTGAACTTGTAAAGCTCTTTGGGTGACCTTGGTCTGTAAAAGGCGCTATGTAATTACGCATTTGAGCCCTTATTGTCCTGCTCCAAAGTTTGCATATTTATTCTTTATTAAAGCTTTAGTGACTATGGATTTTGTCCAACACCACCACGGCATGTGGAAACCGTATACTGTCAGGTGAGCCACCTGGGAAGGGGAACTCTCATTGGGGTCAAGGAGGAGGAATGGGTGTTTGTTCCAATCTTTTGTCCAATGTGTGAAACCACTACTCCAAACATGCTATTAGTAATCACATGACGTGATGTACCAAGACCAAACAAGCTCCCTGGGTCAGGTTGCCTTACAGGGGCTCGTCATTGTACAATGTGAAGACAATATGGTTCCATTTTTACAACAATTGCTTTAATTAATAAAACATCCTCAAAAATCTAATATTCCTTGAATATGCAAACAAATCACTCCCTGACAACATGCCACGGAAGTTCTGAAAATGAATTTTTAATTTAATTATAATTTCAAACAAATTCTGACTATAGGAATCAACACAAGACTTTCCCTGAACTGCTTCCCCTCCAGAGGTAGTTGCAGAATGGGAGCAGATTGCTCATACTCTTTCTTCAGTTATCAGTCCTGGCAGAATGAATGCATCACAAAATGTCGTTGAAATCGGGGATTAGAGAGATAAGAGCAGCGCCACCGGTCAGAAAACATCCAGAGCTGAACACATGAGACACACATTCATATATCGGGCATCAACAGGGCAAATCAATGTGGCAAATCTGAAAGATTAATGCAGCACTTATCAAATGGACCCAGGCACGGACTGCAGCGCTCATTCTCTCAGAAGATTGACTCAAACCACATACTTATACTTTTGAAGAATAGAACACAGAAGCTAAACCATATTTGCGGTTTAACACAAAATAGATTTTAGTAAGACAATGTTATTTTTATGTCATAAATACATTATGTTATTACAAATTATATCCTAGTCTTGATTTCCATCTCTTCTCTTACATGCATGTCGACCACACGTTTGTGGAGCTTCTCTGGCACTGATTTCTCTAGCACTTATTTCTCTATTACTGATTAATCTAGCGGTTAACCCAAATTAGAGACATGTGAGGCGGATTTCTACTTTCAACATTAGAAAAGGTTGTACATTTTTATACATCATTGCCCCTGAACTGACCCTTTTACAAATAGTTGAATATGCCCTCAATTAAATACATTTGAAAAAAAAATCTAATAGAAACACTTTAAGCAATTAACCACTAGTGTTGTGCCTTTTTGTGTGTAGTGTACACACTTTTGGCATTCTGTGGGGAAAGTGTAACAAAATCCCTTAACAGATCGTGCAGACGTGACATCAGAGACAAAACCCTTTGAGCATGAGCCAAAATGCACAACTGTCCCACACAGCTCCTGTCTCCCTTGTCTCGGGACACCATGCCCCTATTTCTGTAAAAACTGATTGAATCTTCAGAAATTACTTTACGATGGTGCTAAAATGTAAACAAAAGAGCATTCTAACTGCTAGAAAGTATAAATGCTTATAACATTATGGCTTATAAAATATATTTTTTGCAGACAAAATAAGACCAGACAAAAAAACACTGCAAACATATAGTAAACACATTTAATAGAAAAAAACAGCGTGCTACAGGTTCATTTAAAGCTGGAGTTAATAACCCCTGACGATGTGACAGCGGGTGGGCGGGGCTTCTGCAGGAGGCGGACTGAAAACAGGAAGAAGCCCAGACTGGCTCCGCCCAGAACGACCACACCCGAGATGAGGGCACTGGTCAGAGGGCTCAGCGGCAGCTCGTGTGCTGGGGCTAAAGGAAAAACAATGTAGCAGTTATTTCACTAAAGCTCATAAAGATTGCATTTATTTATTGAAGTGATTGTCAGGTACTTTGTTAATTCTGGAGCAAGACAACATTTTCAAACAGATGCGCTAGTTAGACTCACCATGTTCACTCCCATCACTTCCTGCTTCCTATTTTACTTAATCTTTTCATTACCAGGACCCTGGATGGTTGAGTCAGAAAGGTTTTTCACAATAATATTGCACTTCTTATCTTCGTCCAACCCCTTTTTAAACTGTGTATGTTTATTTATGTCTTGTTTATTGGTCACTGAATGTATCTGCTCAGGCTGAATGAAGCAACAATGTTCTACAATTATACCAAAACAGAGTCATTGTTAAGACAGTGGAACCGTTTACATCAAAGTGGAGAGCCAAATGGAAAGTTAGATAAAGCCACCAGTTGTTGTTTATTTGGTTGGGACAGTGTATGTTTATGAACACATCACTCCGGATTGTAGCCTTGGGCTTATTTGCATCTGTTGTCCCACATTCGCACTCACAAATACACACCTTGATCTGTTGTACATGTTTTTAGTGGTAGGGGAACCGGAGTACCCAGAGGAAACCTATGCAGACAAGGGGAGAACATGCAAACTCCACTCCACTCAGAAAAGCCATGTTCCGACCGGGATTTCGAACCCAGAACCATCTTGCTGAGAAGCGAGAGTGCTATCCACTCAGCCACCATGTCACCATCATTCTTTTGTCGTGTAACAAAGCAAATACGAATAATTTAATTTGGGCTTCCTATAGATTCAATTGTGAGGTCGTAAAAGCACTGCTCATCATTGATTGTAACAACATGAACACATACGGCAATAGGATTGTAATGATTACACACATAGCATTTTGGTATGGGTCTGGAAGGGGATAGAGTCACACAAACATTGGCAGAAGATCAGTTTTCGGAGTAAATTTTCATAATTTCCACATATATTTGTCTATGAAGAAAAGAACTCAAACTCTGACAGACGCGTAAGAGGTGGCACGCACACCACTTAGTCAAACTTGTAGGAAGAAACAAACTCTTTAAAACCAGTGTTTCGTTTGCACTGCAGCAATGTTGGGCTTTTGTTTGGTAAATGGTCATCATTAGTCACTGGTGGAAGCAAGAAGACAATGTTTGGGAGATTTTGTTTCTCTATGCTACATAACACTGAACATATACATCATCCTTTGTGAATTTAAGACAGGAGACTCACAAATCATCCATCAACTGTCACCAACTCCAATTCAATTAGAGTAATTAAAGGAATAGTTCACCGTTTTTACATACTGACATATGTTCTTACCTTACCTTAGACTAGTTGATATGTACCTGTCTGGTCTTTG
>JAPMNZ010916264.1:0-14278 GCA_029875035.1 Pomatoschistus microps
GTACATCTGAGGTCATAATGATGGCCGATAAAGAGGAGAGGATAGGACTTGAGGTTGTATTTCTAAGTCTCACCTACCTTATGCTGAAAAAGTGGGCCAAAAGAGATAGTTCTACACAGTAATGGTATTCTCCTTCTTAGGACTTTGCGCTCATGTTTGGACAGTTCCAAATAGGCAATGTCAACAAAGTCATAATCCTCTGTTGCACCTTGTAGCAACCATCTTTTTGGCGGCCATAAGCCCCTTTGTTCGATTGGTTGGACCTGTAGGACCAAGCGGAGAAAAGCCATCTGGAAGAAGGGCCAAGGGAAGAGCAGTGAACCAGGCAAACAAGTTGTATTCAAGATTTAAGTAGTATAGTTCTTCAAAATAACTACCCACTATTCTATTATTGCCACTATACAACAATATAAGTACAACCTGTATTAGCTGCCTGCAAAGNCCCCGATAATAAGGCAAAATCGCATATACTTTCATCTTTTGTTCTTCCCAAAGGATCTTGGCTCAGTCTTGGCCACACCGTGTTTCGGCCCTCTCCGAACTGTTGTTCCCATTTTACCACCGAGCACACTCACATTAAATTGGAGTGTCACGATCCAGGAGAGAACTTAAAGAAGTGAGGTGCCTCGCTGGCACATTTGCTGTGGAAAGTCTAATGAAAGATCAATCTGTGATCTGCCGCGTCTCCCCAGGAAGCACCGTGGCTCCGACCGCCCCTTTAATTGGCTTGTATCCGATCTATAACCATCAGAGGCTGAGCTGAGCTGTGCGCTGGTGTGAGATCAAGAGTGAAGGACACTTACAGTGGCATGGGGAAAAGTAGATAAAAAGTATTTTCTGTGATGTCTTAATATTTAAAGCCATGGTGAGAAGAAAGGTCATACAAAGGATATATATTTCTAAATAGTTAATTACCAGCTTCACTCAAAGTCTAATGAAAAATGAATGTGTTTTAAAAGCGCTATATGTCTAATGTAACCAATTTGAGACCAGTGTCAATGAAACAAAAAATTATATTACTGACAATTTTAAGAAACCCTTTTTGATTTGTTATTTTTCACAAACAAAATATTACACATTTCAAGCAGTGGGGAAGGAAGCTGTTGGAATCCAAGCTAATCCACGGTGGTCCTGAATAAAAAAGGTTCAAACAATAACAACAATAAAATTGAAATATATTCAGGCACTCAAACTGAAAACAGACTTTGTTGGAGGTGGATACTGGCTCAACATTATTATTTTTATTATTTTTCTTAGGAAATATACAATCCTGTTGTTTTTGTTTGTCAGTTTAATGTACCTCCTTAGTTAGTTTTAGAATGGATTGAAGCTGGCGTATCTAAAAAAAAAAATGTTTCATAAATGCATTGTGATTGTCTTAACATAAATGGTCTTGTTTATGTGAGAAAGACACGTTATCTTTTACTGTTACATGGTGAGTGCTGACTGGCTAATTATGTGACACAGGCCAACTAAATTTCCTGTGAAAACTAGTGATAGAACCAAACCATTATGAAGCTAGGAATGGAATTTTTTTTATTTTTTCGGTTTCAATGTGACATACTCCAGCTTTATTTTGTGATTTTTGATTCTGTTGACAACCCTATTTGCGACACATATTTTTTTACACATCATGGTTTATGTATGTGCCTGCACCTGCCTATCACTCTCAGACCAAATATTGTTAAATTCATTTTCCGCTGGTGCCCCTCTCCCCCGTCTCTATCTCAGATCCAGGTAATCAGCTTCGTCACAGAGCAGAACTGGGACTCGCTCGAGGTGTTCGATGGAGGAGACAACACAGACACCATGCTCGGCAGCTTTTCAGGTATTTATTTCATTTTTTTTGCTTTTCTCCAAGTGCTGTAGTTCACTTTACATTTCACAAAACTTTCCGATCTGGTGTAAAGGTTGCATATAAATTGCAGGCCAGCAGTGTTGGCATGAAATGCATATTCTAATTTCATATTTATATCAAGACTTATTTAAATTTATACACATTTGCATTTGTATTCATCTCCATTTCTCTTAAAGTAGGGCACTTACTCTTGAGAATATTGCGCCGAAGGAATTCTTTTGGAAAATATGCTGTTAATAAATAGACAGATGCATCTAATCAGGTGTTTAGGGTTTCAGTATAGGGGGTTTTGTCTTGCTTCCAGACTTTTTTCTTCATTTTTGGAAAAAATAAGTTCTCATCAGCTAACTAGGCCAGCTTCTCTCCAAAGACCAAGTAATCAGCGCGATTGGAATGTGAGTTAATGGGAAAGCAAGTTTGTTTGTATTGCACAATTATACACAAAGCAATTTCAAAGTGCTTTCCAAAACAAGAAAGGAAACTCAAAAATCATAAAACAAACAAGTCAAAATAAAAATTATTACAACGCATTTATTTTTAAAGGAAGAGCAAAGATTTTTCAGCACAATTAATGCACAATTAAAAAGATCTGTTTTAAACCTGAAATAGAATGCTTTCCACACAAGAAAACATTAAACTCACAGTACAAACCAGCAGAAACATACATTAAACTCACAGTACAAACCAGCAGAAACATACATAATGACAATACCTTTCTTTTAAAAGGAAAAGAGGAGATCATGTTGTTTTAACCTCGATCAAAACTGACTCACAAACTGCTTTTCCATCACCTGATTTTGTATGCGTATGTTTTATAATAATAATTTGTATTTAAAACAGTCTCCATCCTGAGCTGTCTATCAGGGATTTTAATTGCGTCGAATCAAGAAGCCATGGGGGCGGGTCTAACTAGCACTTGCATGTGAAAATTAAAAGTAATGTATGTTTACTTTAAGGTGATTTTTGTTTGTGTATGTGCATATAAATAAACATATTAGAATGATGATTTTTTCCTTAATTATTATAATTGCAATTTTGACTTTCAACTCCTTTTTAACTTGTATTTGAATTTTTCTTAAATTTACTTTTTACTTGATATGTAAGGCGACCTTTAGTGTCGGGAAAGACACCTAAGAAATAAAATGTATCATTATTATTATGTTTTTATTATTAATATTATTATTAACAAGTAATGTAATGTCTTCTGTCTGTTCTCTTTTAGGGACCACAGTTCCAGCTCTCCTTAACAGCACTTCCAATCAGCTCTACTTGCACTTCTTCTCCGACATCAGTGTCTCTGCCGCTGGATTCAGACTGGAATATAAAAGTAAGTGTCTCCCACAAGGACAGTGATGTAGCATTTTTATTCTCACTAAAAGGTTTCAATATTCAATAAAAAATCACGTGAAAAATAATCATAACAAATGTTATTGAATCACTAAACAGAATTGTTTCCTCTTTATCATTCCCGTAGCTGTCTCTCTGACCAACTGTCCAGAGCCTGTGGTTCCTATGAATGGCATCAAGGTCGGCGAGCGCCTTCAGATGAATAATGTGGTGTCTTTTCAGTGTGAGCCTGGATACACGCTGCAGGTAAGATCCCTCTGGTGTACCACTTATTTGGCTTTAGTAGTCGTTTATTCAGATAGTGATGAAAATGTCTTGAAATAAAAGCATTTTACATTTAGTTTTGTCAGTGTTCATCAGCATGCTAAAAGTAATCGTGTGTCTACTTGTTATTCTGACTGGAGCTCTTGACTAAACACTGAAATAATGGCATTGTTCAGCATGGTGTTGTTAGAAAACCCATTCTTTCTAGGGTTGCCTTAAGATTAAAGCTGTGACTGGTAGTTTTGCTGTTTGTTTCCTGATGGACTTCAGACATGTCCACTTTTCCTCAGAGAATCCATAGTAAATAGACCAGGCAAAAAAAGTGCACCTTTACCTTTACCTTTATGTCTAAAGTCTGACTCACAGACCAATCACTGACCTCTGTGTCACATGGACCGTTGCCTTGCTCACCCAAAATAGCCATAGCCATACCCATGAGATTATAAACACAAGTTTTACAGTGTCATCCAGCTCACCTCAGCTGCTCTAATATTTAATAGTTTAGCTGGAGATAATGGAAACATTTGTCATTCAGCCAACTTCATGATGTGTTACCTTATGTTTAAATTCAGAGCATCTGGATTGTCAGATCCTGGACAAATGTGGTCCTCCTACTAAAACTGCTTTAGACTGTCACTGAAATGGCATAATCAAACTTTGTATGTGGCGGTGACCATTCTCACATTAAGAATGCAAGATATCAAAGTGTGTTTTTTTGCCATAGAATAAAATGAATGTGACCTGTTTAAGGGCAATACAATCACGATTTATTGGCATGATTCATTTAAAACAATAACTACAAAGACATGTGCTTCATGAATGTGTGAGGTTTCTCCCCCTTTCTGTCCATCCAATGCCTCACATGTTATATAAAACAATGAATAGTAATAGCGTATATGAGCAGGGTCTGTGTAAAGAACTGAAGACAACAGAAAAATGCACATCATTAAACAGAGAACAGACAAACAAAACAACAGAGCAATACTGTCATTTTTCATCCCTCCACTGTATAATTACCTTTATAGGCTTGTGGTTTTTCTATTGTCCTCTGTCACCTCAGATGGATCGAGTCATTTGCTTGACGCATGGAGCCACGTGGAGACAGACAACGGGCTTAGAGCACAGGCTTAAGACAACAGCTGATTCAGTGCCTCATTTGCACCATTTTGTGTTTTGCAGGGGAATTCACATATCACCTGTATGCCTGGGACCGTTCGCAGATGGAATTACCCCCCTCCTCTTTGCATAGGTAAAAACTCTTATTCTGCCTTGGCCATATGCTCATGCAGATATGTTTAGTGCACAAGTAAGATAAATGTAAAATACTGCTCCAATTACAGCTGTAGTCTCTATTTCCAATTGCCTTACCCCCTTAAACTGCACAACCCCACCTGGATTATAGAGCAAAGTGGAAACAGCTCATTGCAATTAAGCTCTAAGAGGCAATCTGGGGCACATTGTAAACAATAAGAACAGTTTATTGTATCAAAAAAAAAATGCTTGAACACGAGTTACTTATTATATTTGGGTAATGATGATTTGGAATTAAAGGTTGCGTTTATGTTCTCGAATTCTATTTCAGTCCGAGGGTAGGTGCCAATGCAGTTTAATTATTTAGTGATTAGTTCAACACATTTTACGTTTTATTCTTGTGTCTTTAAGTGCTTTCTACTGACCAGTGTCATGCAAATTCAAGACACCTTTATGAGAAAAAATAATAATTAGACCATTGTTGAAAAATTACAGAGAAATTTGCTGTAAACTATGACTAGAAATTTGACATTTAACTGTTACCATAGATACCAGGAAAGATTGAACACCTGCCCTGCACAGCTAATTTAATCTGTAGACCTATTTGTACTTGTATCACCTATATTGCACATTGATTTGTTTGCATAGTTGTACGAATATGTTTTTATAATGCGTGTAATGTTTTTTCTCATGCATGTAATGTAATCATATTAGCAGAAATTTTTTTTACTAATTGAAGTCTTTCCAATCCTCCCCTAGCTCAGTGTGGTGGAATCCGCGAGGAGATGGAAGGGATGATTCTCAGTCCTGGTTTCCATGGCAACTACCCCAGCAATAGCGACTGCACATGGAGGATCTACCTGCCTGTTGGTTTTGGTATGCACCATCAGAAAAAGCCTAATTTCAAAAATAAATTTAAATTCTAGGAGGAAAAAAAAAAATCAAATACTTTTTTTGCTTCAGGCGCACATGTTCAATTTCTAAACTTCTCAACTGAGGCAAACCATGACTTCCTGGAGATTCGAAATGGCCCACTGGATACCAGCGCTGTGATTGGTCGATACAGCGGGTCAGACATCCCTTCTTCTCTGCTCACGACTTCGCATGAGACCACCGTGTATTTCCACAGTGATCATTCGCAGAACAAGCCTGGCTTTCGATTCGAATACCAAGGTAGGTAACTGACTTAGTGAAATGAATTCTTGTAAAGCTATAAAATTACTATAATGTTAAATGGAATGAGTCAAACTAATCAGCACGGGAAGCCAGTAAATCCCACGCGTCTATAAATTCCCCATGTAAAACTGCAGATCACTTAACTTATTTCTTCACTTCTGTGCCAGTGAAAGGCTCCAGTGCGTTTGTATGAAGTAGTGTCAAATAAATTATTCCTGTATATAAATTCAACAGGCAAGTTTATTTTCCAATTCAACAACAGTGATGGCTGAGTGTGCTCCACTCCATTTACATAATAAGTGGGTTGTGTGCATTGCATTTGCATGCTGGTTGAAACTACTTTTTTTGTTTCCTTCCTTCAAATTGCAGTTTGGTTTTGCTTATTGCAAAACAATAAGCCTTCCCTTGTAGAGTGCATTGTATATTAAGATCACTGCATGCTGCCTGTATCAAATTCACTACATAGATACCTTGTGATTTTCTTATCAATTAAAATATATCAAAAATATAATTACCTTTCCAGGGAATGCACTTTATGTTTATATATCTACATTGCAAAGCTTGTCCAAAATAATTGTCACATGATTTCAATGTGATGTGTCACTACATGTGTTTATGTTTATACTCACAGAAGGAGTTAAAAACGTGATTTTGTATATGTCGGACAAAGTTAGACCCCATTTATAAGCTTTGCATGAGTAAGGCAGGGGTTTTTTTTGGAGAGCACAGTTCAATGAATGTATTGTAAGTAGTAGTAAGTCACAAACTAGAGATTTGCTTTTTATATTTTGCAATCAAGTTATATAAAAGTAATAAATTGATAGGTATGCAAAAACACAATTGACATTTATAACTTCCTAAGGAGCGTGTGTTGGAATGTTGTGAAAATGGAATGTGGATTGTCTTTCAATATTTTTGTAGCTCTAGTATTGTATAATGTTGTGGAATAGAGCTGCAATTGAATGGCTCTAGCAGTCCAGCCGTGTTTCAGTGTACTGCATAGAAAGACCTAAATGAAAGCAACAATCTCCCCTCCATGAGTTTGGTGAAGCGTGGCCGGAAAATCAGATTTGTGTTGTCGTTATGTATGGGAAGCCAGTGCATTTTTGGGCTATTTGTCGGGTTGGAACTTCAAAACTTCTACGTCAGGGCCATTTGCCATTAACAACTCTAGAATGTGTAGCTCTGCGGACATTGATCTTTGAAGCAGGAGTTATTGCAGTTTAAAATCTCTGTATATAGAATTAACTTAAGTACGGCAGGTTGTTCAGTAAAGTTGTTCGGTTGTTCTGTCATCCTGCCTACTCACATGAGACTTCTAAAATTCACTTTAGACTTCTAAAATCATTTTCTAAATTGCCAGCCATGAGTGTGTCCCCGCTACCCCTCTTATTGTAAAACAGCTATGAATGGTAGAACGGCCTTATGTCTGTGGTCTGCCGACTTTGTGTCGCGCCCTAAAATTGCGCAAGAATTTAATATTCGGTTGTGTGCAGTCGGCTTCAGAACATTTTGTCACAGAAGTTCAAGAAAAAAAATCAGCATAATGATCTTCAGGAAGGTTGAACATAATTCCAATGTCAAACTCATTTGAAGTCATAATATAGTTTTAATGGTGTCATAGTAATTTATGTCTGAGAGGAATAATACTAAAACGTTGGTTATGTAACAACTAGGTCACTGTTAAATGGTAATGGATAAAATTGGATTCACAATCGGACTATTCAGCAGCACTGGGCCCATGCTCCCACGCTTTTGTATTTGCATAAAATCATTGTACAAAATGATTTTCAAGAACAGAATGTATGAGTGATGACTTTGTGATGGAACCATTTTTGTGCTGTTTGTTTAGCTTACGAGCTTCAAGAATGCCCTGACCCTGAGCCTTTCCGCTACGGTGCTGTGGTTGGAGCTGGGTACAACGTCGGCCAGTCTATTTCCTTCGAGTGTCTGCCTGGATATCAGCTCGTAGGACACTCCATCCTCACCTGTGAGCATGGCACTACTCGGAACTGGGACCACCCCTTCCCCAGATGTGAAGGTAACACCATGTTGACAATTTATGTACATACAGAAAATAAACAAAGTATATGTTGAGAGAAGCTTTTGGGGCTGACTGATCCAACAGCCTGATCCAAGTCTATGGAGAAGTGGTGAGGACAGTAGGTGCCAGCGGAGTGCTAATTGACAGCAGCACAAGCATACTTACTATAGGTATTTTGACTGAGAGGTGCATCACTGTGCAGCAAAAAATATGGGTTTGTCAGCATCAGTGTGTGTTGTGATTGCCCCAGGCTTCTGATCTCAAATCACCACCGAGGACCTGTGTTTTCAAAACTGTGTCTGGGACGTAAGGTACAGCAGGCGTTGGAGAAAATCACTGGTGATTACTGGACGTCCATCAGCCCAACTAACCCTAGGTCACAGCCCAAACGTTGAAGCTATAGTTGTTTCCACTACTTGTGATAGTCATATTGACTTTAACAACATCTATCTGACTGAATGAAAACATAAACCAAACAACCAAACAAAACAAAAATCTAATGAGATGAGGGACAGCGCGTCTGATTAGTTAAAAAAAGTATACTTTTAGATGTCCAAACAACATGTATTATTTACGTGTTTAGTGATCAATGTTTTTGATCACTAAACACATTATTGAAGACTGTTCCCTTTTGACCAGGGCAGTTGTGACCTGTATCTAAAGAAACAATCAGAAACACATGTTTTGTTCTGCCCAGGTCTACTAAGCAAACATATGCACACATATACACTTGTGGTGACATTTTTGTCAATGGCAAATGCCGGAGGTGCAACTCCATAGAGTGTCCCGGGTTTAATCAATCACTTTGATCAATAGCTCATTCAACAGGTGAGGCAGCATCGGAGGAACCAGCTTGAGTTTCGGGACTAAAGCTTGCAAAAGAAAGAAAAGAAACAGGAATAAAACAGAGGCACGTCTTTTTCTTGTGGAATGATTCCATACCCCGGCATCCAAGGGTGTGCCGTGTGCCGCTAAGCTCAGCTCCCTTTCGGGGTTTTACTTGAAACGCCTGCACTTTGGTGATTATCACGCCTTGCTGATTCTCCATGCTCCACCACAGAGAATATGAGGCATCTCTCAGGGAACCAGCTGCAATGTTAGACTCACTAAATGTTGAATCTTTTAAGCTTCCAAATATTACACAGCAGCCTGTTATACCCCTGTGACCCAGAATTTGAAAATGTGCTCTCCGAAATCTATTTTTAACCTCATAATATGTTTTGTGTTTTCTACATGCAGCTCTAGCCAAGTCTTAACCTCTTGCATCATTTCCCACTGTATTTTTGCCCCCCAATAGGAATGGGTTCGGGTCTTATCTTTGGAAAACACTCACGGTCTCTACTTGCTAACAGGCTTTACAGGCTAATCTTTAGTACAGACAAGTGCTTGGATACCAGACACAGAATAGGCCTGATACAAGACAAGGGAGAATGGGATTGTGAAATATTTAGATCTAATTTACTATTAATATTTATTTGACTGATTACAGCATTCATTTCCATTGCTGTCTTCCTTAGTGCCTTGTGGAGGGAACATTACCTCAGACAATGGGACCATTTTCTCCCCCAATTACCCAGAGGAGTACCCCAACTCGGCTGACTGTTCGTGGCTCATCACAGTAGCCCCAGGCTTTGGCATCAAAGTCAACTTCACCCTGCTGCAGGTCCACGGCCCACATGATTTCATCACTCTCTGGTGAGCTGTCCATAAAGGATTCTATAATTATTTGCATAGAATACTCAATGAAACATACTATATGGATATGCACTGTAGACCTACTTGACTTTATTACCCCACTTTTTTATATCTAAAACATTGAATTAATGATAGCACATGCATGTCTTCTGCATGTCAG
The DNA here is from genome assembly GCA_029875035.1 of Pomatoschistus microps. Lineage (NCBI taxonomy): Eukaryota > Metazoa > Chordata > Actinopteri > Gobiiformes > Gobiidae > Pomatoschistus > Pomatoschistus microps. Next base: position 9,796 of record JAPMNZ010916264.1, read on the forward strand.
TACTTTGCTCTTACACAGCCTGTAGACATGGCAAAGCAACAATGCAATCCAGACTTTGATCCTGGGGAATGAGTGGATTTGTCAAGGTTAAACATGTGCTCTGTTTACCTGCAAGATTTTCACAGCAAAACATGTTTGTTTTCTTCAGGTCTTGCACCTGAACAAAACCCCTATTTCTTCTTCTCCATAATGCAAATCTGCCGTAAAATGTATGACCAAAGCCAGGGTTTACATTGCATGACAGTTGACAGTCAGAGATCTCCTCGTCCGAGGACTAGTTCTCAGTGAGGTCTGATTAGCTATTGGCCACAAAGAGTTGTGTGTTTGTTCAGTATTATTGCTGGACTACATACAGCACCAACCATCTGTATACATTATCTTTTATGTGCTGCTATACCTAAGGTAGAAAGTAAAAAGACAAAAATTCAATCACTTAACAATCTCAAACATCTAACAAGTTCTGGTAGATGTTTGTTGTCCCCTGTTCCCAGTTACCACTGCAGTGCATCTCTCTACTGAACAAGCCAGCCAAGGAAATAGGCACCGTAATGGTGGCTTGGCCAGAGAGCTGTCAGGCAGCACTCCCCAGCCAGCCGTTTCCAGAGCTGCTTGTAATCTCCTATGCCCAGTCTGACATCCAAAGACAGATGGTTTTTAAGCTGAATAGTTGTGCCACAATCCTGGGAGCCGGCTTAATCGGCCATGCCCACACCGGGGACCTGCCAAGATGGAGGCAGCAGCTTCCAGAAGGTCTCCCCCATTGGATAGCTCTAAGCAGGGACATGGACCTGTCATTTACGCCTATTACAAAGTGTTCTTCTATTGATTGTTTTTTTGTAGGTTATTTGTTTGTTGTCCTCTCCAACTAAATATTGTTTTACTGTACTTCATTGATGAATATTGAATTACTATGCTTGTTTGTTTTGGCTTAGCCTGTGCAAACATTGAGCACAATGATAAACGTATTTAGCTTGAAGGGGAGACGCTGTCTAAATATTGGGAGATTGAGTTCATGGAGATACTTTCAAGTTGATGTTGAAAGACTGTAACTTGTCTCTTTGGTGGTTTCTATAGGGATGGACCACAGGAAACGGCACGGAAGCTGGGTATTTTTACTGACGGTGAACCCAATGAACCCCCGAGTAGCACATCCAATCAGGTTTTAATACGATTTCGCAGCAACACTGAAAAAGGCGGCCTTTTTCGTATTAGCTATCAAGGTATGTAAATTATGTTGCTTGTTTGTGCCTTCTACTGCATAGCTATTAAAACGAGCTGGCTCACCTGATGTGTTTTGATGGTTTTCTTCATAGCATACAGACTGCAGTTCTGCCTTCCTCCTCCCATCATTCCAAATGCAGAAATTCTCATGGCGAGCAAAGAGTTCAAAATTGGTAGGTAGAATTCATTGCTTTAAGACTCTTTTAGCCTATATGGTGATGCAACATTGTTTTGTGAGAAAATCGGACTGATCTTATAAAAAATATATTTCCAGGCGATATAGTCCGCTACAGATGTCTGCCGGGTTACCTGTTAACTGGAAACAGTATCATGACCTGCAGGCTGGGGACACACTTGGAGTTTGAGGGGCCACCACCTTCATGTGATGGTGAGTTTACGCAATGATTTACAGTAAAAGTGAAAATCAATCAAGACACACACACTCAGAAAAGACACAAGCTCAAACACTCTGACCCTACACCTAAAACAATAAAGCACAATGTGATTAAACTTGATTAACAATTAAACGTTTCAGTCAATGTAATGGATTTATCAAGAACTAAAATTTGTTTTTTGCGGATCGTATAGGTGCCCGGTATAAGGCTTCAGAATTATTTAATCTTTTGGATGAAATCATGTGGTTCACAAACATTCCAGTGCCTATACAATTGGACACAATTTCACAGGGGGTTTGAAAAGCACTTTCCGAAGCATTTTACACCAGGGCAAGGGGTCACTTATATCTCATAAGATAAAATTTAATGTTTGCCTTTCCTTTTCCCATGATCCCACTGCTGCCTGTAGAAGAGAGCAGCTACTGCATCGCATTTGTATTTGTGTGAATATTTTGCTCTCCTGGGACTTACTTCCGCTTCCTATGATATTACATTCTCAAGGGTCCACGCTTTTTCCATACAAATGTACTATACACTTTTATATTGGGAATGGGCCATGGTGTATGAAGGGGTCTTTTTACAATTTGGCTTCGATGACCCAACAAGCTATATTCAAATAAGCAAACCACTTGCTCATTGACCAATCCAATTTCACCAAACTCATGGCAATTCCAAACTTATTAACCCCTTAGATAGCTTGTGCCTTCCCATACTCCAGTCCTGTTCTAAATCTAACAGGAAATGGCTATGGAATCGATTTGATCCATGCCCACCCCTCTTCTCTATTGTGATGCAAATGATTCAATCCAAAGTTTCAAGGCTGCATGTCACATCCTGTGGGTCATCTTTTTTACAACATGGATATGTAGTCAAAACCCCACAAGTTTAAACATGACAGCAAGGAAAGTATGTCTCTGCTGTTTTTTGACTGGATTTGGTAAAAGTCGTAATCTTACACCCCATTTTTCCCCCTCATCCAGCCATTGTCCCGCCCTGATGAACTTGAATGAACAGCACTTAAGGCCAGACAGATTGACTTTTAGGTCTGAGGATGATTATAGGAGATTAGTTTGGTAACCAGCCTACCCTTGAAGCACTTTCCGTACCGCTAAAAGTCTTCCCACCATCAATCTGTAGTATCTTCTATGTCTTATAAAGTTGCAGGGCTCCACCTGACACCAAAATTATAAATGGTTAAAACATGTTTTATAATTAAAAAAAAAAATCATAGAAGATTCAACACATGTTTTTTAAGGTTAAGGATGGGGACATTTTGGATATGCAGGGAGGGATAAAGAAGCTCTCAAGGCCCTAGTATTTGTACTCCTCGACTTGGCCTCCCGAAACACTGAGGGAATACCAGATGAGGCGAAAGTACAATGCATTAGCAAGCCAGACAGTGGAGAGGGGCATAGTGAGGCGGGACAGGACACGCTGAGTTTGAGGGCAGTACACACACACCACGCAGCAGCTCATTGAGATGCAGGGGACATGCCGGCTGCAGCTGCACCCATCACATCACCACGCTGACAAGCAAACTCTCCTGCGCAGAGACGCCTCTCAGCCCCTAACACGCTCGTTCACGCGTCATGCCGCTTCCCCACACTATGCGAGCGCACACAGGACGGTGCTGTATCGTGCGGGTTACTCAGCAGAGTCTCATTGCGGCTGTGGCCCGCTGTCCTGGCCGTCAGCTGTGTGTAGGCCTCCTCTGCATATAGTTCCCTGTCTGCTCTTTCCCTGTACTCCCACTGCCTCCTTCTGGCCCAGTAATGTTATGTGCTTGTACGGAGGCATGCTGTTGTACTATTGGCGAGTACTTTATTATTCTATCAACAAATAGCTTTTTTTTTAACTCTATTTCACATTATTTTAGCAAGATGACCAATATCCATAAATCTTCATAAAAAGTGTGTTGACTAAACTTAATTGGCTTCCTTTGGGCTCATTATTATTATGTATTTTTGTGATATTCCTGTCTTTATTTCTAGTTGAAAATCTCCCTTTCACTTCACTGATAGTATCCATGCCCTCACTCGCTAACACTTCTTAAATAAGCCCCATATTAGCACAGTGGCCCATGCTTTGGCCCATGCTTTGAACCAGCATGTTATCACCCCTGAGCGTATACTAATTAAAGATGAGTGGAGCAGCTCACCAGCACGACACAACGCTGAGCCTGATACAGTATTGTGTATTTGTGCACATCTACTTCAAGTGGATAAATGTTTGTACATGGACGAGTGCTTTGTGCATCATCTGAATTTCATCACAAGCTATTTTATTAGCTTTAGTGTTCCCCTGGTTCTGAGGATGTATTGTTTTGTCCAATCAAAGAGCAGTCTTAATACAGCATTGTAAGTAACCCTCTCACCATGAAAGAGGTTAAATTTAACCACAGCTATCCTCTTGTTTCTGTCTATTCTTCCTAGTTAGCACAAGCTGATAATAAAGTGGATTAGTTAAATTAAAGTAAAAAAAAATGCAAATTGAAATGTCTTTTGAAGACAGTTTGATGGATCATAAATAATAGAAGTCTTCCTCTGCAATGCAATCACAGAGTTTGAATAACTAAATACTTGTTATGAAAGAATTGGTAAATGTGCAATAGTGGATCTGAGATGGCAGGCAACACAGAGGCAATCTCAAAGCAGGACAAATCTTTATGTTTGGAGGTTTAAAAAACGTATTTTTTCGTTGAAAACATGTTGTAGAATTATACAATTATTCACTACTAATAATGTAAAAACAGGTGAAACTCAAAAAAATGCATTTATATCTGTAATTCAACTCTTAAGCCTTGTGTATACTCGCGCGGCGCTGCTTACGTTAGCGGTTGCGGTGGACCTACGTAAGCACAATTGGTG
>JAPMNZ010916343.1:0-10081 GCA_029875035.1 Pomatoschistus microps
GAGGGAGACCAGAGAGAGAGAGAGAGGGAGAACAGAGGGAGACCAGAGAGAGAGAGAGAGAGAGAGACCGGAGACCAGAGAGAGCGAGAGAGAGAGAGAAGAGGGAGACCAGAGAGAGGGAACAGAGGGAGGAAACAGAGGGAGGGAACAGAGGGAGACCAGAGAGAGAGAGAGAGAGGACAGAGGGAGACCAGAGAAAGGCCAGAGGCTGGAGTTCAGTGGTGAATGTGATTAGCCTTCAGTCTTTTGTCAAAAATTATGATCTATTAAAATGTAACTTAGCTAATGCCACAGAAACCATAGTTAAAGGCACAATATCTAAAATTCATAGATATAAGACACATGTAATAGCTTGGTCTGCTCCCCTGGACTGTTACATGATGCATGCTCCACAAACATGTAGTCTAGACAAGAGGTTAGCACATGGAAGAATTATGAATCCCAGTAATTGTAGCATACAAGTATAATTGTTGATATCTGTTTTTTGACAGGTTCAAACCTTGATAGCGATTAGAAACTTCCCTTCCAGCCTCACTGTACTTGAGCCACAGACAGTTCTCTGCTTCCTGTTTTGGGCAAAAGGAAGTTACCAGCGTTTCATGTGGAAGGGTTGATAAGTTACACACAGTTCTTGTTTTGCCATCTCATCGGTCAAAGTGGATCGTTAAAATGAGCCAAAATGTTAGTAAGTAACTATACCATCTTAACAAAGAATACAAAGGGTAAAGACGGCAAAACAAAACGCACAATTGTGTCATGATAACCCAAACTTATTCTTAAAGACTTTATACATGTGACTTACATTTTATTTACGTATGGTTTATATCAGAACCAGAATAAAACAAAATGTATGCCTCTATGCTAAAAAAAAAATCACTGCTTTGAATTACATCAGCATGTATCTTACTGTCCGAAACATAAACTTTTAAAATCATCATCATGATATAAACATTGCTATCAATTATAGAGATTTTAAAACAAAAATCGTAATAAAAATGATTACTTTCTATCTCTAAGCTGACTTTTGAAACCTGCTATGTAATTACATTCTATTATTGCTAATTGTTGTCAATACATTTGGAATGAGAATAAACGATTTCCCTCTTTTCACATGTGGTGATTGTACCGCCTCATGATGGATTGCTTCTTTCACTCTTCACATGATTCACAATAAGCCACAAATAAAAGCAGCCTCTTTCTCATTTCATCAGACAAACCTCATCACTGCAGGTTCCCTTAGAGAATTCGTTACCCCAGAATTTCAACGTAAAATTGGGCTCAGGCACATGAGACTGCAGTGTGCATGCAAATAAAGGGAGGGGGAGGAGATTGACACTCGAGAAAGAAATATGCCCTAAATTCATGACCGTGGCCTCGAAGGAGGGAAGTCTAGGAACAGCTATTGGTGTCAGAAAAGAATATTGTGCAAGTGTAATAAAAGAGCGCAATACATTTGGGAAGGAATATAAAGTAGAGCGGATGAGGGTTGTCAAAAATATAAATAATCAGTTGTCAATGTAAAAAAAATACTTATTTTAGCTAGTATCGATACTCAAACAATTAAAGAGAACAAAACTGGACCTTTCTCGAACATGTTAGTGTCTATATATCTCAATTCAAATTATTGTGCATAGTCAATCACAAAAGCATGTGTCTTGAAGGACTTTACAGATTAGAAAATAAAATAAATGGAAGGATAGGAAAATGCAATAATAAAATACACTCAGCTGTTACTCAGATTAAGTAGTTGGGTGTTAGAAAATATTGTTTTGGTGATAAATTGTGATATAAATATATATAATCCAGCAATTCTTGTAATAAAATTGTTGAAAAAAAAATTCTTCGTTTACGCGGTCTTATCTTGTCCAAAATATAACATCTTAAAATCTACCTGATGGTCTCAAAATAGGAGTAGAGTATAGATAAATTAAAAATAAAAAATTATTCCCTAATATACAGGTGAAAGTCGTTCAACAGTAAATTTACTTGTGTAATTGAGCTTACATTGTGAAACCCATATACGACAGACCCATCACACGTAAAGTAAGATATATCTAGCTTCTTTTTTGTTATTATTTGGCTCACAGCTGTAAAATGCCCAAATAAAAGATCTAAAAAAAATGTTTTGGAAATGTCTTAATTGAAAAGCCATAATTGTCAAAATTAGCAAAGGCTTGGTATATATGTCACCAGCATATGTCATCAGACTGGATGATATTGGTTTCCCATATTAAGTTCAACGATACAGAAATAAATTAACTTTTGACTGATATTATAATTTTAAGAGTTTCACCTGTTTTTCAGACACTGGCTATTCTTTGTTTTCTCATGTGACATCAGCCCATAACATCAGCTTATGTTTGTCACTCTAAGGCCTGGGAAAAGGCCAGGAGGTGTACACATGCAGTCAACCAGGGCACACAAGAGGCAGCCAGATACAAAACTGGTGAGCGGTGGTTAGCTGCGACAGGAAATGAGACGAGGAGAAAGGAATTCAAGATGAATCCAAGATGTAGTTTTAAAAGGCCTTAACCCTGGCTGTCACCCTATGCAATCTGTGAGAAACTAAAAACAGTGATGAGAAGTGAAAGTCAGGATGTAACCAATGTGTGATAAATAGAGACTGAATTCTTTTGATGTCGGCAAATAAGTGCAAAAACAGGAACTAAACTGTAAGTCCTGGTTTCAAATCTTGTTTCGTACTACAGCATCAAAATAAATTGACATTATTCTGGATTATTGTAGCTTCAATGGTTCAAAATAAAGCACCCCATGTTTTGCACTGCAGAGTTATTTTGCATGTTGAAAAGGTTTTGGAGATTATACATTATCTATCAGATTGTAAGATCGTTTTCCACAATCTACTCAAAATACCAATCCTTCACTTCCTATAACATGATAGCGTGTTTTGTTCCCAGCTCTGGAAACACCCACACATTTTGAACTCAGTGCCCCTCCGAAAGTTAACTGCAAAAGGGGGATTTTGTTTCTAAGCTACAGATGTAAAAATACCTCAGAGGTGTTGGTTCATATTAGCTTTCAAAGGTTGCGACTTTAATGTAGCTCCAAGATTTACGTAGAAATACTCACTTAAGGGGGGCTTTTTATCAATATTGCAGAGAAACCGGTGAACATGTATAAAATATTTTTTTCCATAAGAGGGTGCGTTATATTCAAGAGCCCAGCACAGTTAATTTCAACCTCAAGAAACCAGCGTAATTTGAAGGAAATACCCCCCAAATTTCATGGGTATAAAAACAGGCACAAACATTCAGACACGTGCGTGGGCTCTGCGCTCCACATCTCATCATGAAAAAACACCTGACGAGAGCAGCTATCTCATCAAATCAATTCAAAATCAAATTTCATAAAAAATGTACTTACATACAGTTACAGTACAGTAATATAGTTTTAAAGAGAAAAAAAACCATAACACACATGTTGATAGCTGCTCATATACCTTGTTGCTAATGAATAAAAGTACATATTTGGTAAGCTTTGGTAAGTCTCTAAAGATTGTGTATCTCTAATGTGGAGAGGGAGATCGCTCCACAGTTTTGAAGAGAGAATGCTCTGAGGCGAGAGCGAGGCCCCTCCAGCTGCAGCTGATCTGCAGACCTCAGTCTCGGTCTACGGAGCAGTTCAGACAACATCATGTAGACTACAGTATCCCAAAATGCACTGCTCAGTGCATCAGGCTCCAAATACAGCCAGGCTGTGGTGCAACTCCGCACACATCCGTGGCTATAGATATTTGATGATCAGATGACTGAACCACGCAGCACCTGCATGTTTCGTTCTGGAACTAATCATTTTGGGCGTGAGAGCAGGGCAGACTGTGGGGGACACTTCACACCTTTACACCTGCCCTGAATCCTCAGCAGAGGAGCTGTGGTCACATTATGCTTCTACAATTCAGTGAAAACATGTATGTCTTATACATCCTAACAATATTGGAATAATTTGTACATATGTATCAATAAATCAATAGTTTTTAAGTTTTTGGATTCGATCATGAAATACTATTATGTTTTTACCTGTTTTTGAAGTTTGGGAAATTTTCAAACAAAAGATTCCATATCCCCCACTGTCCTCTGTGGAGTGGAGTTAAATTATCAACAGAGGTTGATCCCTGAAGACAAACAAAGAACTTCCTGGGATACCGTAAAGCTAATGATAAAATAAGTCACATAATGTTTTTTTTAAATGATCAAAACAATGACTCACACGTGTTTGAAAGGTTATTGATCTTGAACTGTTATATTAACCACGACTACAACGACTATGACTTGCTCAATAATNGTCATTGATCTTGAACTGTTATATTAACCACGACTACAACGACTATGACTTGCTCAATAATGTTACTAGTTTATATTACTATTTATGTGTAAAAGCTTGCTCACAATATACTAAATAAAAAATCTTGGATACACAATGCGCCCTCCTCATTCCAGTATGGGCTCTGGCTGTATTCACCTCCAGTCAACCAGAACAGCAGCCCTGCGGAGGAACCGTGGAAAAAGACTTAACAGCAACAGTCTGTACAGCTCAGGCTGTTACTGATCAAACCAACTCTGTGTTGTTTCTGAGAGCTAATGTTCACACCGTTCAGTTAGACCCAATGGAAAATGTGATGAAAACAAAATGACACAACAATCCAAAACATGCAGACAGCCTGGAAACAGCAAGTCTAATCTATTCATTAGATATATTTTATTATAATCTGTACGCATAATAGACAATACAGATATTCTATCCAATACTATTCAATTAGTTATCCACTTTATTCTACAGGAAAAATACAAAGTCAAAATCAAAGAGTCAGTGAAGGCAGGCTTATTAGGAGGTCATCAGAATGTTGGGGAAATACTCCAAAGGTCCTGGCTGCTCGGTCTCGCCTCCTTATTTTGGGACCACATCTCACAATGGATCATGCAGTACATAAAACTCACAACTTTATACAAATCACACACAGCAAATTATAATCGCTTAAATCAGATGTAACAGCCCTATATCACAACCCACAATGTTTGAAATGAGATATCACAGATAAGTTATGATGCAACTGGTCAGTCTTACCAGTTGTACAAGATCTGTAAAAAGTATGGTATTTGAATGGGACTTATGGGACTCTGCATCTGTATTCATAACAAAATAATTTACAATAGGTATTAGAAAGAAGTTGTTTTATCCCTCAAAGGTGTACTATGAAACTGTCCTGTTGGAGGGTTTGCTTTTAGCTTGAGTAAGTTGGTAATTAAGTCAGTAAACTTTATTTATAAAGCGCTTTTCATAGGCACAGAGTCATAATGTGCTTCACAATACAAAAATGTAAATGTGATTAAAAAAAATATAGGTAAGAAGATGTATACATGCTAAAAGACAATGTCAGCTTTGACTAAATCCATGGAGTCCAGGTTGTTATTTTTCCACAGTATGGTCTTAAACATGGGGTATCCCACGATTAATATATTTTGTTTCTCCAAACAGAAAGAGTCTGTAAACAAACTAAACCACAACATGTGGTCTTCATCTTATTAGAAAGCTTTTTATCTTTTGCAAACTTGTGAGAAAGAACCCTGTGAGTCCCTATTTGACGCTTTGGGCTGAGAGCTGATTGGATGAAGTCCTCCTCTCTTATTAAATTTTCTACCTAATAATCTGATATGACAGAGGCACGTGCATGCACCAGTATTAGAACTAATTTATTTAGAGCTATTATCAGATTATTACAGTTCATTGTTAGTGGTTTGAAAGTTAGGTACCCCGGCATTAAAGTTGTATTAAACTGAGGTAAAATCCTAGGAAAAAGTTCCATTGGTGATAAGATGATATGATGTCTTTCCCTTCAGGGCATAAGGTCACATCATTTTTAAACAACAGTATTTTCACTCAGGATGTTGGCGTTTCAAAGCAGAGGAAGGAGAGCAGGTTTCACAGCTTATGACTTGCAGTTATGGCTCAACACTTCCTCAGGACCCACTGTTTGAGATCCATTCACTTAATTCTCAGAAAGCTGTGTTTGTTTTAACTAACATCCAGTAAAGCTATTAAGCCTGCAGCTCAGAAAGCCCATGTTTAAACTCACCGCGGCCACAGGACACACTGATAGGATATGTTTGGCACAGTGCTAAGACTCAAAGAGGATAAACTGGCTGGAGTTTAGAAAGGTAATAAACTACGGGCCAAGTGGTGGATGAGAGGGTGGACTGAACTCGCTGAGGCAAAATCTACATTAGTTCTCGCAACGGAAACATGTATGATATCAGATTTTGTTAAAACTGGAAATCAGATTGTTTTGTACAACAAAAATCCTGAAATAAAATTTGATAAATAGGTGCGTTGAGGGTTTTAAAATCCTTTTAGTATCCTTGCTGAATCTGAGCTTTGTGCCGTCAGCCTGACCGACAAAAGATACATAAGGCTCTATGAAAGAAAAAGAATACAACTAACAACACTATGGCCACACAAAGGTCATATTTTCTCATCTAATCTCATTCAGACATTGCAATCTAGATGAAAAACTATTTTGGGATAGTTCATTTTGTTAATTTTAACTATCTCCGTTCTGTAAATTTTCAGTTTGAACTGAGGGTGGTCCTCTCGCTCACAAATATCGTTGAAAAATCTGATCTAAAGATGTGATAAAGGTCAAAAAATGCGAGCAAGGGAAAGAGAGTGATAAAAGCAAATCGTTTTGAGAGCGAGGAACAAGTTAGATAGATTTGATACAGTACATAGTTCCATTTTTGTGGTTTGAAGGTTAGATGAATATCCCAGCTTTAAGTCAAACGTTTATTCATGGCCATGTTTGTGTTTCTACAAAGATCACCTCGTTCCGTTGCACGCACAGCTCTGTAAATGTTTGGTAAGTTGTGCCATTGTCCGCTGCAGAGGTGACTGCTGAAGGGCGTCCTGAGGAGGTGCCACTTAAGGTGATTCGAAGCCCTGTATTTACCTTCCCTTTCCCTGATGCTGGGCCCACCGCAGCGAGCAGATAAACCACAGTCAAGGCTCATCGACTAGTAAAGGCCAAATCATAACATACTTTCCAAAGACTTGACATTTCGATGTGCCTGCACAATAAACAGGGAAAATGCATGGCAGATTAGGTAAATGTTGAATATTCAGCTGAACTGTGCAAATATATATTTGGTATATGCTGGAAAGGATTTACACAAGGATTTGATAATAAACAGTGATCGATACAAACAGAAACTGCATAAAAGAGCTATTTTGGAAGGATTTTATTGTCAATAATATGTTTTGCCACTGGAAGTCAAATATACGACATCTCATTTTTTTCGCAATAAATCAAACTGCATTTCATTCATATTCTTAGAGGACTACCAGAAAACATTTAGAAATAAAAAACCTCACAATATATAGATATAAAGCTATTTCCAAAAAATAAATGTTTTTGAATATTAATGCATTTGTAAATAACATTAATTTAATACCATTTGAATGATTGTACTGAAAGTGCAAATGTATACTATGGAATTTACATTTGAGGACAGACTCAAGAATTTGCTAATTAAATCAATCAAATTGTGGTTTGAATCATTCCTGCAAGCTTATGACACATCTCTCAGGTCTACACAAAACAAAATTTCCCTTTTTCCTTATGCCTGTCCCATTCACTGCTGGGTTGCCCAGCTGTTACGGCAGAGGGGTTGTCCCGGTCCCTCCCACTCCTGTCCTAAATGTGATCCTTCTCCTTCAAAACCTGTAATTACCACTACGTTTGGCCAATGAGTGGAAAACTACTGCCCGTTTGAAAGGACACTTGTATTGTGGTGACAACAATAAACATATGCTGCTGGCTTTACGGCTTCATCCTAAAGTCCAAACCGTTCCTTTGTTTGAATATCCATGCGAAGCATCTTTTTTAATGTGCAAAGAAGTGCTATAAAAGAAGATGATGCATGTTATTAACATTATTATGATCTTGCTATTATTATGCCACTGCTGTGTTATGGACTGGAGTTTGTCGACCGAATGCCCTGTTGATTGATTAATCGACTAAAAAAAGGGCTTGGTAAATTCTCTAAATACAAAAATTAACTTAAAAATAACTAAAATAAAAACTTAAAAAATAACTTAAATAATTAGCAATTAATAAAATGAATCAAATGGGAAGTTTGATCTGGCTTTAATATCAGAGTACCGGTAAATACAACATCTCATCTAATTTTAAAAAAACGTTTCATAAAACGACTAAACGTCAAAAAGCGGTCGAGGAAAGAGCCATGCACTGACAATCAACGATACAATAAAAGCAAGTTCTAAAATAGATGTTGCTAAAGGCCCACAACGCATTTGCTTTTAGTGTCTTTTCCATGCCTCATTCTGGCCTTATCTCCGCACTTCGGGTCACATCTGTGTAATTAAACTTTTATAGCTCCACGTTCAGGGCAGTAATGGAGAGCCCTGTGGCACATGTGTTGTTGTTAATTAGTGCCGAATCCCTGGTCCAGCTGTGCCACTGCAAAATCCCCCTTCTCTGCGACCCGGACGTCTTCATTGATGGACGACCCACAGCCGGAATGAGACACCTCTCTGTCCTTCACTGTGTCAAACTCCCCATGCATCTGGTTTGCGTTAGCCCATTGCCACGCAGGAACAAACACATTTTTTTGCTTTTGTAGTCTGTTCCAGCCAATCAGGAAGGGAATCGGGGGTAGTTTCCTGTTTCCTGCGCGGGTCCCAGACAGTTCAGAATCCCGGTAGCGCTTGTTCAGTTTCCGAAATTATGCGAGTCCAGCCTGGAAGCCAAAGACAGTCAAAGCATGCCATCTTAGCAATAACATGCTCTCTGCGATCTGTTCCACAAACTCTTTCCCTGCTTTCAATAAGTAAAAATTCAAAGTTTGTATGCAAATTTAGCCACAGAACCAAAGACCATAATTGCCTGTAGGAGTAAGGGTTGTATATCTTAAAGCTGGGGTACCTGGCCTTCAAACCACTTACAATAAACAATGTAATCAAATCTATCACTGTAGTTTTCACATTTCTGTATTTTCAACCTCCGTCACATTATTTCTCTAGCTCATCTTTTTATAACAGAGAATGGGAAAAGAGAAGAGATTTACCCTCACTCAACCAATCAGCTCTCATCCCAAAAGCGACTATTAGTGATTCAAAGGGCTATTTAAAGTATGCAAAACATAACAAATGATTTTCTAAAGATGACAGAAGACAGATTTCTTTTTTGTCTCTTTGATAGACTGTTGGGAAAAAACAAATGTGTTTATGAAACAAAGATAACAGTTATGTACTCCAGATTTAATCAAACAGGTGTATAAATCAGTTAACACACATTTGAAATAATTGTTGTTCTTTTTAAAATCATATGCAGCTCCAATGTAAACGTGTCTTGTTCTAAACCTAATTTTATTCACCAATGCAATCTCTTATTCTCCATGTCTCTTTGTATCTCTCTCTTAAACTATGCAGAATTACCCTCTGCCGTGAGTCATGCTAAAGTCCCAGCCTCATGCCAAAAGACAAGCTCCACTCCTGACTTTGATGAAAACAATGTGATGCAAGCGTTACACAGACACAACAGAGCAGCGAGCCACGGGAATCAGACTAATGCGTTTGAGCAGCCGCTGCTAGGAAACGCCGTTGAGAATAATGATGGTAAAATCCTGTCAAAAAGAAAGAAATGACTGAGATGGAGAAACAAGCCTGGATGTGACGATATGAAATTCTTTCAGGACAATATAACCTTATCATTGCCTTAATATTTTGTATCACATTTGTATCCATTTTGGACTTGTGATAAAACAACTAAATACAGCCCCAAAGTATACTGGAATAAACTATGGAATCTCCATGGAAACAAGCAGATGACGCAACAAAACAGACTTTGTTGGACATAAAAATGACTACAATGTAAAAGGATTTACTTGTATCAAAAATAAAATATGACAATGGCATTGTATATGTATGCGTGTGTGTGTGTGTGTTTATATATATATATATATATACACACGTATGATGTGTTAGATTAGATTAGTCAGTTGTCTGCTGTGATGGTGAAGATGGAGAAGATGAAGTCCTGCCAATTGAA
>JAPMNZ010916354.1:5294-17051 GCA_029875035.1 Pomatoschistus microps
GAGAAAGGAGTAGTCTTGATAAAATTGTTAAATAGTTCTCTGGCTTTGCACGTTTTGGCTGTACAGTGCTCTGAAGAAATGTTTTGCTTATTGTAAATTGTATGTATTTTGCAAATATGTAGATTACTGTAATTAATGTGCAGAAACTGGCGGGTGGCTGAATTTAGTCATTAATTTTTTTGGACAACAGAGCTTGAGTTTAAAGTGAATATGACAGTTTATAATTTTCACAAAACCATCAAGATTGTATTTAAAAATTGTCTTAAGGCTTTCCATATTTCATCCCAGTTTGACCATATATTTTGTATGGTTGTGTCTACCTAGCTGGGCTGAAACTCAAATGTACAGAGAATGTATAGTTTGACAATCCAAATTTCAAGAAGACAATTTGATTTAGCTGAGTATATCATTTAAGCGTCAAAATGAATTTTTATTAAATTCCAATTATGATTCTGAATTTATCCTGTGTATGTCATCAGTTCTACACAACTGTTTCAAAATTTTCTTCACAAACTAGTTTATTTTATATTAAGAACATGAGACATAAGAAATGAATGAAAACTGTCATATGCACTTTAACTGAACATGAGACTGCATGTTTTGGTTCTCGTGCAGTGGCTGTGTATCAGTGTGAGAGTCTGTACAGTTATGTCTGTGTGAGAGTAAATTGGTTCTTTTTTAATTAAAATGTTTTGACCTCCTAGAATGGCTTCTTAGTTCTTTGCCACAATATTCAAGGGAATGGAAATTACTCATATCACCATATAAATCAATACCATGATTGTGATCTGCCTTTTGGGTTTAGGGGACATACTTACAGGACAGTAATGAGATAAAAGCTTAACGTTTATATGCATTCCTTGAGATAAGATGAACAGCCTGTAGCAGTCATGTCTTCAATCAGCTCATTTGATTCCACACTTACTTTGTTCTTGTCCTTTATCTTTGGATGATTGAAGACTGCTGTCTGTGTACTGCATTGTTTTTCCATTCCGAAAATGAGATTAGTGTTGTTTCCAGCAGTGAACAGAAATGTAATCAGCTACTGCCGGTTGTGTGTGAGGTGAGCATCAGTTTCTAGAGCTCATTATAATCGAGTGTCCTCATGAGAGTGCAGGTGCCTCCAGTTCACGTTTTTACTTGAAACACGGATTGTTTCTCATGTTTGTTTTTTAAAACATGGATGAAGAGTAACCGTCTGCCCCACAGTGCACTGTCTTACAAATTCAGAGGCAGTCGCTCCTAAGAGTTTGACAAACTGTTTGTCTGAATAGGATTGGGGTCACCTCACATTGAAGTCATCTTGGTTCTCATTCATGACCAACACCATTTATTGTAGGATTCTGTATCTCCTGTTTACAACTGGTTAATTGGTATATTTCAGACAAAAAGTTAAGAAATTTATGAATGAAAGTTGAGGTCATAGTAACAAAAATGTCCTGGTGCCTTTTTTGCTTCGACCTGACTCGTCACTATGGGTTCTGGTATTCAATAAGTGCTGTTGATGAATATGTATCTAGAGAGGAATGTGAAGGGCTTGAAATATAATGTTCTGTTTTACACAGTTTACTCTGAGATCTGAAGGATTATCAACCGTTCACAGCTTTGGGCAGTTACAACAGTCTTAACCTAGACGTACGAGGTATTTACCTGTGTCATTAATTTGGAAAATACTAAATATTTCAAAGAAGAGGAAGAACGTCCTCGAAAGCAGACACTTGGTGAGCTTCAGGGTCTTTGGCAGCTCATTCTTTTAGTGGCATGAATAATTAATAGCAGCATTACAGAAGGCACTGCTGTAGTGAGGACGGCTCAACACTGTGTGGTGCTGTGCACCCTGGATCTTTGTTCATGTGGAGAGAACATTTTTCGGATGAAATCTGCTTTAAGTCACAGTGGCACATGTTAGTGAGGCTCTGCCATGGACCTGATACAATAATGGGCTCTTCTCTGTGCAGATCTTTGTCCACAAAGCAAACGAGGCCTATAAGCCTGTGCGTGCGTGTGCGTGTGTTTATGGAGTTACGTTTTATGGATAAACCAGAGATGTGTTCACACACCTTTTGGTTTGTAACAACTAAGCAATGGCAGAAAATGATTACGGTTCCCCTCCAATATTAGGTCCATTATATGATTTCAAATTATGAATAACCCATACATCCTTCTTTGATTAAATATGAGGAATAGTATTCTAATTATAGTGAAGTTGTAGAATCTCTCTCAAGGAAAATCTGTTTGATGTTGTGTCACAAAATGCATGTGTGTGAGCATGAGCAAAATTGGTTAAAGCAGTCACAGATGGTTGTAACATTTGTGAGGATGATATGAGATCATATCGAGGGTCATACATACCCCTAGTGTAGAATTGTGGTTATAGTGTGATTGTTATTACAGTGTTACACAGAAACAGAGCAGATGTGATTCTCCTCTCTCTCACAGACTGTGCATAACACACAAGGCTGAGGGCATTGTGTGTGTGTCCGTGTGCATGTGGATACTCAAAGGTCAGTGCTAATGGACAGCACTCGCTGAAACATTAGAGAAGATTAATATATTGTTTTAACCCGTGGCCAGATTAGCATCGCTGCGGATTCTGCTCTTGGCTGTCATCTAGTACGATTCATTTTTGCCCACTGAACTTCTTGTGTTTGAGTCGAATTGTGTTCATACTGAGAAACATCATTTCCTGTTATCAAGGCCAAAGGTTGCTAAGCAACTTTACTTTGTCAGAAAAGCAGCTTCTCCTCAGCCTCGCTCTTGTGACTGTGGTCGGAGCTACAGTGTGCACGTTGTCATCAGGGCTGACTGTGTGTGCATGATTGCACATGCAGCTGTTTGAGCCACTGTGCATTTTGTTCACAAGACAGGAGTAAGGAGCTGACAGGAATGGGCTCTGAAATCTATTCCCTTCGCAGACAGGACATGACAGACTTATAAGGCAATGGCATTTGATGCATTTACATAACCTCAAATACACAAATACACAAGAGCTGTTCTTTTGACACACTATTAACCTCTCATCCTTTATCAACCTATGTTTTGAAAAGCAAACACATGTTCAATAGGTAAAATCATCCAGCTCTGATAGTACTGACCAAGCCGAGCATCAACATCTGGAGATAGGTCCACAGGCGCTGCACCGTGGCGACCACTGCACCTGACAGGTTGCTGTAGAGGCAATGAAGGATGGGTAAAATGCAGAGGACAAGTTTCGCTACGGGGAAAAAAAGTCTATCATTTTTTTTGACAATTGTCCAGAATGGTTTCCTTCTGTCCATGCCACTGAAAATGCTCAAATACTTTAGTGATTTCAATGGTGTGTATGCTATCAACGTTTCTATATTAGCCTATCAAAGAAACTCTTGTTGCTTCAAAATTTCCACAAAATGTTATTTAATCTTGATACCATATATTTCATGAAGTGTACATACCAGTTCCTCCTGCTTAGACACAACATGACACAATACTTCAAAGACATTCACAACTGGACATGAAACATACATGCAACACAATGTTTTACTTGTACGTGTTTACAAAATTATAATCTGACTTTTAATGTTTTTATGTTTCATTTGCAGTTGTGGGCAAACTGTTTTATATCAGATTTTGACATCAAGAGTAGTACGACTAGTGCAGCCAGTTGAACAATACTAACATAATCACAGCTGCTTTGAAATGTGACCCTTTCACATGTCGACATAGACACCATGACCACTTCCTCTCTGCTACTGTAACCAGGTCAAGTCAAGTACAGTGATGGAGCCGGAGGTAGTTGTCATGGCGATACCACACAATCATTACTGCTGTTGATTGTTCATTGAATTCCTATTGTGTCTGTTTGTATTCATGCAATTGCATGGATGAAATACTCCCCTGAATATAATGTTATGTGATGGTCACTATGGCAACGCACCCAAAGGGAACCCACACTGATAATAATGTTTGTCCTAGATACTCGCAGATAACTAAAAACAGGCAACGTGTGTGCATTTCACTGACTAATGTAAACCAGCGTTTGAACTTATCAAAACATGGGAAGAGCTGAAGTAAAAAATGCATGATTGTGTGGAGCCGAAAGAGTCCTGCACGACTTCCACGACATGGTTCAGTGTGAGCCGCGTGAGATGAGCTGGAGAGTAAATACACAGAGCCAATAACAACTGATTACAGCCGCACACAGCCTTCAGAGCACCTAGTGTTTCAGCCCTGCTCCGAGGAGGTGTTTGTGCAGCGCTGTGTCCTACATATCTTCTACTGTGTAGTGGAAGTGCACTAAATGTTTGATGTATGCTGCTGCCGTGAGCGCCATGATCTGGGTAGAGTCTGGAGGCGTTGATTGGGTATTGCACGGAGGTTCCCTTCTCGGAGTGAACATCTAATTTTAGTTTGTATCCACAGTAGACTGCTGCTGTGGCTGACAGTCCAGCACAAGCTGCACAGTTTGGCACACTCCAGGTCCTGAGAGGATTAATTATGTGTGTGATCTGTGACTTTTTATCTGGCCTGGGGGTGGGCGCCCCCCCCTCACATGCACATGTGGCCCTTTAGCCCTTCTCCTATGACCATCTGTGATAGATATGTACAGTACATGGAACAACAAGCCACTCTAACAAATCACAAAGTAATGCTTCCAGAAAGGGCAATACAAACTAATACAATAATGACCCTTTTAAATTAGTTCAACAAAAATAGATAATCAAATGTGATTGTAAGAGTCAATCATCTACTTTAGACAACTGGTCTTCAAAGGAGAGCCCTACTTTGAGTGTTCAATCTACCGTGAACCCCACCTCCTCTCTCATAAATCACTGTCTTAAGACAGAAAACCTGCATATAGAACAGTGTACTGTATGCTCTACTTAATGCTTAGCCATGAAAAAAACACTGTTTTGAAGTAATTAATGCACTACATTGTCCAAGTGTGCAGTTCATTTTAGAATTACTTTGCAGCCACAATGCAGAGTTGGAAAAATAAGAGCATTTGAAATATTGGAATGCTCGGATTGAAACTAGAAATCAAACTGACCTCCCCTGATGTGTCCAGCATCAGGCACTTAACATCAGCCAGAAATATCCAAACAGCATCTAGACCCTGGTCTAGATGTGACCCACAAAACATTTAGTAAGCTTAGATTGAAAGCCAGGGTAGTTTGATGTCATGCTTAAGACAGTAAAAAGACCCTTCTGTACCCTGGCTTCACTCTGTGAACTTCTTGCCAAGGCTTATGTGCAGTGCACAATCAAACGCATCACAGCGGAGGAGCTGACAGGTGCTTTAAGTATACAACTGCCTTTGTCCGTGTCAAAGAGATCAGAGGAAAGAGGAAAAACAACTCCCTTCTGACAGCGCAGCAGCATCTGGTGTTGCTGAGGATGTTTTTGATTAAAGTTCTGACACTGACGTTTTATAGGTTCAACGTTGCAAGTAAAATAATTAACAGGCATGCATGTTTTGTCACACCTAAATATTGCATAATATATACACAATTAGTCCCTGTCTATAGGCACTACTGATGGTGTTACAAAATGTATTTATTTGCTACAAAATGCACATTATAACTCAGAGTTCTGTGCTATGAATGGACACTTGCATAATATCAAAAAATAAAATGTAATCTTGTGATAAATTAAATTATAAAACACAGCACACATCTCTAAAAGTAAAGTTTTCTATATTTCGTCTTAGTGAAAAAATAATGATGAAATGGTGCAATGTATTCCTCATATATTTGAATAGTAGCTGTATGTCTTAAATCTGTTGAACCCAACTTTAGAGCCCAAAAACTGTACAATGTAATATAATCCATAGTGAAAAAGAGAATATGGACAGAGTGAGGGCTGGTATTTTCTTTTTGATTATATAAAAAGGTCAATTCTATTAAGTCGGCATGTTTAAACAAAATGTATTCAGGTAAATCAGATTTAATACCCGATAAAGTAACTGTAACTATAACTTTAAAGGTGAATGAATACAGAACCTATTAATTTCAATCTCATGCAACCCATCCAACAGCATTTGTGTAAACATAAAACAGCTACAAATGGGAAGACAATAACATGCATAAATCAGCCTTGTGCACCAAAATGCAAATGTATTCTTAGTCCAATTATGCAAGGGTACAAACGCAGTGGAGCCAGAGAGCGAAAGTGCCATTAAACCTATCGATAGCACTCGGGACGATAAGGACAAGTGGGGTTTTTAGTCCTCCAAACGAGTGCCCGAAAGTGTCAGCCAAAGGGCAGCGGCAGAGTCCCACTTTAGACCTGGATATCTGTGTACACTCAGATATACAGTTGCAGTACATGCACTCATTGAAATCTACTTTTCCAGGAGTAGGATTAAATATATATAGATGTTGTTTAACTCTATAAGCTTTGTGGATTTAGTCATTAGATTATTTGTGTGATTTGCAAAGATGATCCAGTTTAAGTAATCACAGGGATGTTTTTATTTTTATTTCTTGCTTTCCTGAACGATCGGCTGATTTTTCCACTCTCCATTCAAAAAGCACATCACCACTAATTGTATTTATTTATGTGGAAAGCTAAAATAAAAATCATAACACTAAAATGTAGTTATGGTAATAGTATATTTGTGCAGATGAAACATTATGTAGTGAACTATGTAGCCTCCACTAATACTGGAGCCAGTGGTTTCAGGAGTCCTGTCAGTCAGTCTAACTGGTCTCCTCCTCCTGGACCTGAAATGACCAGCTCAAACCAAACTATGTTCTCCAAGTGACTGCTCATCTTGAGTGCAGCTGACGGCAATATGTTCAATATTACAGCAGGGGCAAGTAATTAAAACAAATGTAGTTGGTAATTGTTTTCCCCCCAAGTATGTCAAATAGAAATAAAAAATCCTAAATAAACATAATAAAGCCATCGTATAGAACTTCTCTCAACATATTGGCACACAATGAACTTTAACGTAAACATAAATAAACAAAAATAATTGTAAGTATTTCTGCTCAAAAAAATTAATAAATGACTGAATTTCCGGCAATGTGCGGAATAATACAAATACATCAATAGCCAATTAGCCTATGTTTGTATTTTTGTGATGGTGCATTATATACGATGGAAACGTGATAGGCTATCTTTGAAAATTATGCAAAGCATTCATTAGTCCTTGTTCCACACACCACAGTAAGGCTTTATTGCTCAACATTGCATCATACAACGCTGGCTGTGCCACTTTCAATCTGTGACCAGGGTTGTGCCTTGAGTTTGATTTTGACACATGATGCTCACTGACTGTCAGGATAAAACAATCCTTATAGAGGATAATATATATGTCACCAACCTAAATAAAACAATACTTCAGTATATATTGTTGGCACAAAATATATTACAGTTGCAACCTAAGGTTTAAATAATTCTAGCATGTTTGCTATAACTGTAAAATAGGTGTTGAATTTTCCAAGAGTCTAATGAGCAGTGGAGCTGTGAGTGTCTTTAGAGTCCTACTGTTTAAACAAATCATCACAAACAAGCCCTGAAAATTGGGATGCCATATGCAGATATTAAAAATTCTCTGGAGAGCGAGTTCCCTCTCTGTAAGCTGTGTACTTGGACCCACTGTATTCAGCTGTACTAATATTAGATCCCAAAGTGGGGACCAGGGACAGCCACGGGGGCCTGCAGGGAAGTTTGCAGGGACCCAAGAAAAATGAGCAGTGGATAATTCCTGCACTATTTTCAGAGTCCAATATTAGGAAATGTGCACAGCTTCATACTGTGCTCATCTCACTGATAAAACCACTTCATGTTGCAACCAATAAGGGATGGTAAACATAATATAGCCATCAACTCCACAGGATCCTATCACCTGAAATCTTTACCTTGTTGAAGCAATGCTCCTCTTATCTGAAAATGAATGTGATACTATATTTGAATCTTTATTACCACAAGAGTCAATCTTTTGCTCTTGCACATTAAATCCACGAGCATCCGTTTCTTTCAATTATCATAGAGCCTCTTTTTTGCCATCCATCATAAGCGAAAACAATATACTCTGTGGGGTACATTCACACTGTTCAAACAATGGTGGGATGGTGACAGCTAACTGCAGCTCAGGACAATAGTGGAACTGTATCTTGAAGTTCATTAGCCAGACAGGCCAAGACTGATTGCATTCATAGACTGTATATGCCACTTGCCACTTGTACTTGCCACTTTTTATTGTGTGGCAAGTACAAGTGGCAAGTAATGTTTGCACATTTCGTTCTTTTTGCACAATCGTGAGTGTTTCTATCCATGCCAGATGTGACATGTAAATAGCTCTCAGCCGGAATACGATACAAAGTAGTATAAAGATAGCATGTTACCGTCTGATTTAATAATGCTTTGATAATGCTCAGATTAAATGTTATGGTCATTTTAATTTGATTTCAAAGTCCGCCCATTTTTTTCCCCTTAATCCATTTCTGGGTCGGGGGGTGGCAGTCAGAGCTGCACCCAGTACACAGAGCACTAGCCCCTCACTGATCCTCCCGGATGTGATGGGTCCACAGGAGCCTTGATCTTCCGACGGGGGGTTTTCAGGCAAAGTGGGATTAAGTGTTTTGCCCAAGGACACAACGGCAGTCATGAAGTAGGTCTTGTGGTGGGCTTGAACCCACAACTTTCAGGCCCAAAGGCCAATGCTCTACCAACTGTCGCCTACTGATATATAAGTATATAATCGATATTCTAAGGCATAACTAATTTTACTTCTGACGATTGCATTGTATTTGTGTAATATATCTGTAGACAGGAAGCAAACTGTATCTAAGACATATGACCCTGACCTGAGGAGTGCCCCAATGGTCAATCCTGGGACCCTCTATGTTCAGTCTACCTGCTGCTTTTAGGTCAGTAAATGCGTAAATACCAAATATCCTATCACAACTACACAGACAACAGTCATATCTATGTCTCACTGACTGCAGGAGAACATGGACCAGTGGACTCCCTTCAACCATGGATTACTTGCTTACAGCTGTCCCACCCATGGGCACAGGGGGCGCCCGTGGTACTGCAGACAAAATTCACGTGGGCCACACAGGAAAAAGTCCCATAGAACTCAATGTAAACTAAAACAGCACGACCTCAGCTGACAGAGAACCTACAGCTTTCAGAAATATCGTATTTTGTGGGGATTTTAGTGTCCCTTGTCATCCTGAACTTTTTTTCTTCTTAAATCCTTCGGTTAAATCCACACTTTACTGCCACAAACTTTGCTCCTTTCCTTCCCGCTCTGACTCCGCTCTGCTGCTGCTCTGATGAACAGCTCTGATTGGTCAGAGCGCGGCGAGCCCCTCTGTGCACGTGCATGAGACCCACACACGCGTATTTGGCGCAACGCATCATGGGAGATAATCCACTGCGCAAAACCGGGAGGACCAGACGATGCCCAAATATAGCCGAGTTCCTCTGATATGTCAGCGCCCGTGAAGCCCCATGCGCTACTGAGCACAAGCCATTCATTTGAATAGGGCGCCATCTTGGATCAGAGGGGCTTGCCTTCAACAAATCAGTGAGTGGATTCTACAGTCCATGGTTAATGCATAACAACTTCCTCCAGCTAAACTCAGATAAACTGAAATGATTGTCCTTGGTCCTCAGAAACAAAGAGAGAGCATTATTTGACACCTCCAGACTCTTTTTAATTAGGTCAGAAATCCAGGGGTAATGATGGACTTGGGCTTATATTTTAATAGCAAAATCAACAGCTTTTTACCATCTGGAAAACATTGCCAGAATCAAGAGTGCATGCATTTGTCTCAAGAAGGGCTCTTTAAACTGGAGTTGCTGGTCTCCTGCTGGTGCCCAGAATCAGCACTGTATGAGAGAGGCAGCGTTTCAGATGAATTCTGGAAGTCTTCCTGAAAATGTGAGACAGGCTTCTACTCTGACAATGATCAGAACTAGGTTAAAAGCAGCTCTGTTTAGCTGTGCAAACTCACCCACACACTGCAAAAATAACTCAAATTCAATAGTGACATGAACAATTGGATCATAAAGCTGACACGACATAAGCTGATTTGGAAGTATTATAGTGGAACTGAGCCCCACCTTTTGAGTGTTTAGTGAATCTACACACTGGTGTGGAATCATCTCCCAGACAGCACCGCCGCCTCCTTATGTCTGCTCAGAGGCCCTGCCGCTCCTGCTGCTGGTGCTGCTGAGGTAATAGAGGGACACTGGGCAGGGCTGTGAGGAAGGAGCTGGGAGGATGCTGTTCCCTCACTGTCAAGTTCTCCTGCATAAAGAATAGAGCGCCCTATTTCAAAATAATGTAATTGAGGAACTTGACATTCATTCTTGTTCAGTGCACAAAGTGCTGAGTTTCATTGACATTCATTAATGATTATATTGAATAAAAATAGGACACAAGAACACATAACATGGTACTATAACACGGATTTTCCCATATGGCACAGATGAAAAGTAAAAATAATTGGGATTCTTCTGCTTAATTTCTGTAACTTTAAAAACAATATTACTTCACCAAATAGAACAATACTTTTATGTAATTCGTGCTTTTCACAGGCCTTATTTGTCTTCATTTTACTGCAATTTTCATGGCAAGTAAGAGTGAGCTGTCCTACAAAATAAAAATTTGAAAAACTGCATTATTATGAATGTACATCATGGATCTATAATACTAACAAAGTCTATCCACATAAACAGAAAACTAGTAAATGGTGCATGGACTTCCCTGGACTTGTGGATATCCAGGACGAGCCACAAACCGTTATTATAATAGATTCATCAACAAGTTGTGCAGGTGCATTATGGGAAATAAAGGCTCCAGGTGAGTCTGAAGGCGCGAACATTTTCGACACGTGCACACCCATTTACAGTCGATGGTGCACACCCGGATCTAAGATGGCTTAATACATGAAGTAAGGTAAAGACACATTTTTTGTATTCAACTGAACACTGCCATTAAACACGTATTAAAAACACGTGATTTTAGCTCATTCATTTGTTAGAGCAATTTGCACATCTTAGCTTAGTTTAGCAAACAGAGCTAACGCTAAGCTATGTAACGTAGCTTCTGTGGGTGTTAAACTTAGAAAGGCATTGAAGCTTGTACTATGTTGAAGACAAAACCTGTGTTTCCAACGGAGGACAGGGCACAGAAGAAGGGGACTGAGTTCGGAGAATACTTCCGCGACAGGTTGGTCTTATTGTGAAGGGCCAGCATGCCCGTGTCCGGTCCGGGTGCAGGCGGAGGGCTTGACAGCTCTCCCGGTGCCGTGCGCCTCAACTCCGCTACCTGACTCCACAGATGAGGATACGCGCGCACGGGGTACTGCTCCTTTCTTATCTTACTTCATCTTTTTGGGACAAACTAAGTCAAACTGGTGCGCTGCTGTGAGTTTTCCTTTTTTTCCATCTCTAGTTTCCTTCTGGATAAAAGTGAGTTTGGATCTCAGCGGGGGGAGGAGGCAGAGGAGCGGCGGACGGATGGAGCTCCGGGGCTCCGGGAGCACAGGGCGCACAGACCCGGACTGAGTCACGCCTTTGGATGGACGCTGCTCCACGGTACGAGCTGCTGACAAACTTTTGCCTTCTGTCTTCATTGTAGATACTTTTTAAAGCTTTGTTGTCCCAGTCTTGAGCTTAATGATGGAATGATGTGGCTTAGTGGAAGCTCCATGATTCCGCCTTTTTGTTAGTGACGAAGGATCTTCCTAAACGATCATGTTTAAATATGCAAGTAAATTATGTCTGTAAAAGATGAAATGAATGAATGAATATATA
>JAPMNZ010916372.1:2973-26313 GCA_029875035.1 Pomatoschistus microps
CCCTCCCCCCCGCTGACAGGACTGTCACGTTATAACGTGTACAAATGGTCCATAACCAAACACCTTCTTGTTTATTATGTTTGGCCACTCACTGTCCACTCACTGTCCACTAAAGACATCCTTTATAGAAGCGCATTCGCGTCAAACACACATGACTAAAGCTGCCGCTGTAGTGTTGTTTGTGTTCCATGTGCTGATGTCCTAATGTATGCAGCAGGCTGCTTGTTCAGGGCCTGACTCCAGGACTTCAGTCTGATATTTGATGTCATGTTCTAGAGGAGACGCTCATGCGTGTGTTATGTGCGTTCAGGTTCATGAGTCTCAAGGGTCTGAGTCGTCTCCGGCTGCCAGCTCTGGGTACGAGTCGTCCACACCGCCTGTGCTGGTGTCAGGCAGCACTGAGGACCCCACAAAGACCCCTCCGTCAGCCGTGGTACAGAACACTGCTCACAGTGAAGGACTGGCTCCAAACTTTAACGAGTGGTACGTTTGAAATGACTCAAAGAAAACACTTAACCAGTGCATCACGGAATTGAAGACGCCCGGATTCCCCCTCGCACACACGGCTCACACACACGGGATTAGACCACAACAGGAGGCAGAGCAAAAGGCAGAGCTGCACGCAGGCCACGTCCATTCTCAGGATCCCACAATTTGACTTTCCGTCTGCCGTTTGGTGGAAATACCACGCGTAAATAAATAAAACAAATACATGAAGATACTTTGCTTTCTCAAATAAATTGTATACTTTGCTTTACAACAAATAACTATTGTTTATGTATATTTTCCTCATTTTTCTATTAAGAAAATAAAGAAAAAAGGTACTATTTTACGCTCTTTTCTAAGGTGGCAACGCGCTGCTGCCTCTTCAAATTTGATTGTTGGAACTTCAGACAGTCTTAAGAAATGTGCCAAAGTCTTTGTGATTAACTTGAACACAAAAAAACTGCAGAAACTAATATTATACTTGTGAATGTATTTCCTTGTTCAATGGGGTTTAATCTGTTGTCAGCGTCCGTTTCAGGTGGTTATTTGGTTACGATTGTTAGCGTTAAATATAAACGTTGCCTTTTGTTAATACTGTTGTAAATACATATCCATGATGCCATATTTATCAATTTGTAATTTAATTATGGGTATAAGTTCTGAAACATAAATAATATTTATGGAAATGTTTTCTAACAAGAACTGTACAGTTTTGGTCATAACCCACTTAACATAAACAAATGACTTTTACATTTCCCACTTCACGATTGTATTCTGCTTTGTTTCTTTTAAACCAGTAGGCCTCCAGGTGTCTTATTTGGATTGAAGAAATATTATATGAATATACTGGAATTGTCTATATATGATGCAGATATTTCCGTCACTTTTCTTTACGAGACCATTGACATGTAACGCTTGTTAGAACTAAGTTCAGATGAGCTGAGAAGCTATAAAACGGTTATGTTTATATCTTTATATTTTGTTGGAATAATTTTTTGTGTATTTACTTTTGTAGATCAGATAGATGTCAATTCGTAGCATACTGAAAACACTCCCAGCAGCTTGTTGCACTCTTGACGGATTTTAGAAGAGTGCTATGAACTCGCAATCACATTATTGCAAAATTAGGGTCGATGCCCATTTTTAAGCGCCAACAAGGCAACTTTTAATTCCAGCAACGTCTTTGTGCAAGTATGTTTTGTGTGCAGCGGCAACAATGGAACTGTCACAACACAGTATCTTCAAAAATATATAATAATGATAATAACAAAAAAAAGTTTTTTTCTTTGGGTCTGTCAGCTTGCATTGTTTTAAATGTAATTCTTCTGTGGAAAAACTAAAGCGTGTTCTTTGTTGTGGTGTTGCATATAGAGCAGTTTGATTCACATTTGCTTGTTTTGTGTGAATAACTTGTCAAGATGACATTTTGTGTTAACTAAATCTAGTGAAAGATATGTGGGTAGAGGAGAACACATCCAGTGTAAAAGAGTTACAGCATTGCATTGTAACCTATTCTCAAGAATTGATTATGCAGAAACAAAGTATATTGTGCTCAGAAGAGAACAATTCAGACCACCAGCATTACTTTTAAAATAAAATGTAAAAATGGTACCTCGTGACAGTGATATATGAAATGAGTTTATTTAAATAATTTAAGGAATATATGTTTTATATGCTATTTTCTATACATTAATTTCTTATTCCCGTACCTTTCTGCCCCGTGTCAGAGGTCAGAGCCAATAACACAGAATGTGATGTTGTAACGCTTTCTGGGAGAAATGGGTCACACTCAAGTTATTCCTGAAGAGCAAAATGTTTTAATGATGAACTGTGTCACTGTGCCATGAGGCAAACCTGTTTCAACAGCAGGCCAACAGCCTATAGCTACAGAAGCAAAGCTTTCTTGTACTTTTTAGGCTACTGTATGTTGGTTAATTTGTTTTACCAACTATTTATGAAGAAATGTGAACGGAAATTTTGACTGAAATTAAAAAAAATCTGGAAATATTATTGTCTATTGTTATTTAAGCATGTCGAGTCTGTTGAACTTGGCATAGTCTAGGGGTCTTTAAATGCATTCAAACTGGTTATAAGGTTCTTTTGATGAAAACTCATCTTCTTTAATAAAGAAAAATGTCCACACAAACTGCACATGCGACCGGGCAGCTGAGGACACCGTGTGACCGTGATAATGGCCAAGAATGTGGAGCCAAACCGCTCCCATCTTGAATCCGAGCGTAACTCAAAGAAATTCTGTCCAAACACTTATCTAATTAATGTTTAATTTGTAGAACGCTTAAAGTGAACGATAATAATAATAAAAATATAATAAAAACAAACAATTGTAAAAATATGCAATAGTGCCACACAAAGTTGTCGGCAGCAGTGCCCTGCAGACGGTCGCCCTGCACCCCTCCTGATCAGCTCGTCTAGTCGCACATTTCACGTTCCTCTCAGACTGTGACGTCAGAGACCCGGCTTTCTCACAAACAGCAGCGGGCTCACGTTGTGCCGCGCGCGCGCAAACACGCACGCACGCGCACTGGAGCTGGTGCGCGCGTGCACAGTTCAAATCATAGACAGTGTTTGAGAGCTGTATTGTTTTTATGAGGCGAGGATTCTCAAATGGACAAAATATCTGAATTGTTGTTTCAAAACGCAAGAACTGGTGCTCACAGTTTGTCATGTAGTTCCGCACCTCTCGATGAACCCGTTTGAGAAGACGCAAACCCAAACACAGAAACATAAAAGGCTTTTCTGCTCCATTCTTGCTGGATTAGAAAACGGTGACGGTCACGTGGATGCAATTGTATATAGAATAGAGGCTGGATTACAACAGGGCTCTGCTGCTGCAGTCTGCGGCCAGTTTGAGAGTAGGACTTTGTATTCTGCTCGCTGACTGCTGCCACTGAATCTTACAATAGCTGTGTGCCGCTGGGCAAACGGTGTAACCCGCCAAGTCTGCTTGCATGTAGGCCTTTGCCTGACGGGGCTCCGCTCCCAGGGCGGAGGTGACCTGTGTCGCGCCTGGCGCTGCAGTTTGATAGCCTATTGGATTGGTTTGCCAGTCAAAAACCTTTTACCTTACGTCTCCATAGTCATGGCATTTGCTGGTTAAGTAGACCGAGCCCTCTAAGAGGATAAGGCAACAGGAGCCAGTCTCCAACACCTTTTGTCACGCAACAATCTTTAAACCAAAAGGTTAATTGAAAACAAAAGTTTATATTTGAACAATGAGGAATATTTTATCATTAACAAGATAACTTAGTTTATCTTGAATATCCTATATACATAAACATAGGTTTAAAAGGGAATGATTCAATTGCTATTGTGTTACAAAATAGATCTACATGTTATTTGAATCTGCTATTATTTTATCTACTCAGCAAATGACTGAATGTTGCAGTGCAAACAGGACAGGGAGGATCTGTACTAGGCCTGTGTTGCCTCTCTGCTCCATGCATGGGTGGTAGTTCATGCAAGAACTGTTCCTAAAAGGAGCATTTTATCACAACCTCGACTATCGATACCTTACTGTAGCTGTTGGCCTTGGTGGTGTCCATCACGCAGCAGAGACTGCACTGCTGTCTCCACAACATCTGGCCCAATGTCAGAAAGTTGATGAATACCTCATCAGAGCAGGCACTGGAATAAACGCTAATAGGTCCCGTGAGTGAGGCCTTTGGCAGACCCTCTCTCAGCAAAGCAGATGTTCAGCAATTGAACTTTGCGTTTGTCTTTTGACTGAAATAATCTATATTTAGATACTTATTATATACAGTAATGCAGTTTAGTTTTAGCTTATGAATGCAGTTTAAAGTTACCAGCAAAGTCAAGATGATCAAGATGGTCAAAAAGACGTTTGAGTGCCAGTCGTGCATCTCTTTGGAACATGCATGTTAGCACTATAGCACCTGAATGGAGGGTCACCTGAGAAGACCCCAGAACCCCCGCAGAGCTCCGCGGCGTCCTCCCGAGACGCTCTCATATTCAGTGATCTCCTGCAAAACCAAGAACAATGTCACTCACGTCAGCTTTGTCCGCACAATAAAACGGCACTGTTGAGGGCCTTTCATTCATTATTATTTAAGCAGAGGCCTATAGCCACTCATTTCCTCATGGATCGTTTCTGAAAAGTTTCAATCTCAGAAAAGCAACAAAACATGTCAAACTGAAAGACGCGCATGCTCACTTGACCCAGAAATGCCAGTCACTGAATCAGTGTTGTATGTTTGGTCCCTATAGGCCTCATTCGTTATTGTGCACTGAGTTTATTCAATTCACTTTTTCAAAAGGATTTCACATTTCTGATTCTGAGAATGCTGTATACAGGAAGGCCTTTTGAATAAACACACACACTTAAATAAGATACATGCAAAAAATAAGTAGTAATAAAACAAATATTTATGTCACTATTTTCTTCCTAAAAACAAGAGTATGTAAAAGTTCAATGGAAATCCAACATTTACATATAAACAATGCTATTTTTTGGCTCAATGCCACAACATTGAGACAATAGAATTCTGAATTAGTTTTGTTATTGTAGAAAATGGAAAATCTTTTTTACACACTTTTCAATATGAATT
Organism: Pomatoschistus microps; assembly: GCA_029875035.1. Classification (NCBI taxonomy): domain Eukaryota; kingdom Metazoa; phylum Chordata; class Actinopteri; order Gobiiformes; family Gobiidae; genus Pomatoschistus; species Pomatoschistus microps. The sequence goes on from JAPMNZ010916372.1 coordinate 8,046, forward strand.
CCACTGTGTCCATATTAAAGCCAAATTGTGGAATACATTCCCATTTACTTTGGATACATTTACGCTTTTTGGTCACTCAGTACAGTCCTCATCAGAATCAGAATAACTTATTATCATGTGAGTAACAGGAAGTCACAGACAGGGAAACTGCTTTGCCTCTTGGTGTTAACAAGTCAAAAGTAGAAAATAGAATAAAGCATAAAAATTATATATATATTTCTAGAATATTCAAATTTAAAGGGGTTGAAAATGAATGAATGAATAGAATATTCAAATTATGAAAGTTATTACTGTATACAAGTGCCCTCAGTGCACACAACAGACATTAAGCAGTGCATTAAGGTGACAGAAGTGGCAGTAAAGTGACGTTATAAAGGACGGGGCCAAATGATCAAGAATCAGAGAGAAAGAAACTATTCTCATGCGGGAGGTTCTGGTCCGGACTGTGGCCTCCTGACTGAGGGGAGTGGCTAGAATAATCACCACAGATCTGTTCCAAATGTGCTCTGATGTTACTTGTGGAGTGTGGTACTTTCACATCTCCAAAAATGAAGAATGATGAGCCCAAAGTGAATCCGAGCTCACTTCAACAGAGCAGTGTGAATGCACCTTTACAACACAAACCTGATCCAACAGGAAACAACAAACATGTGAAGATCGTACAGAGCTGACAAACTGAATTGAGAGAGTGTAAAACAGAACTTACAGCCGTCTATAACAATCGAAACAAAAACCCTTGAGCTGCTGCATTTACACTGAGCGTTCCTTCCCAAACAAACGAGCCCACACTCTGCCCCCTGTGTCTGCAGCTACACCTCCTCTTCTCCTTTGTTTTCTCCCTGCAGCTCCTCCATGAGATTTTAGGATTGATTGGGTTGATTCACTTCTCAATTTCTGTTTAGCGTCACAGCATGATTCGAGAGTTGAGAAAGTCAGTTCGGCTAACATCCATTATGGCAGATTCAACCTATACCATAAATCCTGGTTTTAACCTATTTTTTGTTGGAAATACAAAATCTGCTGTAGTTATTTGGTTTATTTCTTATAGTTTTTCCAGTGATTTTCATAGAGTCCTGGTCAAGACAGCACTGACCAGTCCTAACAGCAGCACATTCAGCTAAACACAAGAAGCTTAAAAGCACAAACAATCCCAACTGGAGCCGCAAACAGTCAATCAATCACCATTTATTTGTATAGCACAGTTGGAGTACAGGGCAATTCAAAGAGATTCAGGATAGCAATTTCAAAAACATAAATAAAAAAATGCCTAAAAATAATACAAATAAATACAGCAATATATTCAATCATTTCATATTGAAACAGAAACGCATAAAGGTACTTGGCGTAAAACTCTTATTAAAATTGTGTTTTAAACAAAGATAAATAATACGAAATAGAATCAGTCGTGTGCACAGCGCACAGTGATCTACAGTAAATGTTCCTAATTTCCGATCCAACTTTTTGAGGATTTTGAAAAAGTGAGGCATATGCATAAAATACACAAATTTGATGATTGATTTTCCTATGAGTTAATGAGCTTGGCTGTATATTCAATGCTATTCAGAACAGTCAGACTGCACAACGAATTGCAATTGAACCAAAATGAGTGTTTCTAATCATCAAATCTTACAGACTGCCATTATCAAAAACCTTTGACTTTATTCTGACTTTAATTAAAAATGATCTTTAGCCTTAATCTAAACATGAACTTTATATTTGCACTGAAATTTGACCTTGATTGAATTGAATTGTATTTATTACAAATGTTTTAAGGTTAATTATTGTCTTGGAATGTGTGTGTAATTGCTGTTATAAATGTTTTTGTCCTCTCTACACATGATTCTGTTACATGACGCTAAAGGCAGGTCGCTCTCTCATCTCATGGGACATTTTGTGCTGGATTCATTGACAAAACTTCTAAACAAAGTCATATATTATCAGTAGAAAGAATGTAAAGTTAATACAATCATTTCACTGATTTTTTTTTGTGGGAATCTGGTTTGAGCTCATTGATCCATATTGTGTTTCTCTCAAAGCTGTTGTTTTAAAAATGGTAACTACACCAACAGCGTGCAGCTCTGTATTTGTAATAATGAAATCAAAATAATAATTATAATATGACACTCAACTCTTTACGTTATGTATGAAGAGTTGAGTGTCATTTTTTTCCTTTCTTTTTTAACGAATAATTCTAGAGCTTCCATAATATATATAGTGGATTCAATCTGATGCACTGACCAAAGCCTGCTGGCCCTTCAGAGCAGCTTGAAGAAGGAGAAGGAGGAAGGTGCGTGCTCGCGGTGAGGGGGATGGTGCTTTTCGGCCAGGTGCCTTCTGGAAATTGGGAGGCGATTGGCAAAGCGACCTCATGCCAGGATAATGCATGGGGCCATTGGTGTCCCTCGAGCCAATCCCAACTCTCATGCTGATATCCTTTCAGTGTCTGTGGGACAGTCTCGCCAATAATTGCTTTGTCCATTTCAATTCCGCTCTAAAGACAGGAACGGTCACTTTGTTTTGCTCTTCTATAGGTTAAAAAGTGTGTTTCAAAGCATTTCCATATAGCTGCAAAACACGTACAGGTCATGTTGTTCAAAAGTTTAAATTCAACTAATGTGAAATGAATATATGACAGATTTATTCATGTCTTTATGTTGATATCTATGTCTCACCACTTTTAACCGCTTTGGGCAATAAACTGTAAGCCATTAACATTATAATAAAAGCTTGGTATATGTTACTTTGCATGTAATGAGCTGTAATCATATATTAGTTTCACAGAATCACAGAAATACATTTTTGAACAATAATCCATATTTCACCTGCGTGTAAACAATGTGAGTTCAATGCCGGATTTTAATTCTGATTAATTGGATTAGGCAAAAATAAGTTATATTTCAGCCTAATCTCTTCGATCATAAATGTGTTTGTTTATGAATGAATGATTGAACACTTTATTTCGAGCCACGTCAGACAGGAACAAAGAACAGCAACAAAACGACAGAATAGAAAAAAACAAATAAACAATAAATACATATACAGTATGTTTTGTTTTATTAATAAAAAGTCAGCTCGAAAAGGAGTGGGAAGAAGTTAGAACTAAATGTCAAAGTATGTACATTAACTGACATAAGCTAAATTGTTTTTGTATCCTTTTTTATGTCAAAAAATCTGTATAATCGAACAAACAAACTTACTACTATTTAAACTTTTGTGATGGACAAACACGACCGCGAACACATCGTTCAAAACTAATTTAGCCTCAGGATTCTGCCGCCAACTACGAGAATTCACTCAAATCTTCCGAGTGCAAATGGTGCGGTGTGGATAAATGTCTGGTGTGAATAAAACAAAAGGGCAGTGGAGCTCACGCTGCGGTCGAGGGGCAGTTAAACAGTGAGAATAGGGCTCTATGTTTGGTTGTGGGGAGTATCAATAATGTATTTGTAGTCTGCTGTCTGTCACGGCCATACTCCATGCATTAGGTATGAGGCTGAGGACCGAAGATGAAATGTGACATTGCAAACAGCTTTAGCCTGTAATAACCACACGCACGTGCTGGAGTGGGATCATAACTCAAAGATGTAAATGAACCCAAATGAATGATATTACTTTGCACATACTGTCTGCTGCAGGTAACTTTATAGTATGTCTAATTCTCTTTTTGTGTGAGACCAGTTAGCGCACCAGGCCCCGCTGCTGATTGCAGTCACTTTGTCTTAGCAGTGATTTGGATGTATTACCTAAATAAGGTGAAATCTGGGGCATGTAGACACTCTTGTGCATGTCTGATTCAGTGGAGTGTGAAATTGCAACAGCAGACAGGCAGAATAATAGCTCAGAAGGGGGCTAATGTCTCCGCTGCATTCACAGAACATTTTTATAATGATAGACTTAAAGGGACGACATAAAGATTTGCTTTGCCCAGCATTTGCACTACGTAAAAATATATTTTTAAATAAATACATAAAAAGGAAAAGTTTGATCATTAGAAGAACAGGTTTTACATTTTTTTTTTAAATAATCATAAAGCAAGACAGCTTTTGATCTTGATTGAAATTATACCGTTGCAATAATCCCTAATTAGGATTATATATCTTTGCTGTTTTCTTTATTTTTTGTGACAACAGTTTCACCCTTTCATGTTCATGGGTCATAAAAGGAGTGGACCTAAGACCTAACGGATATCTTAATAAAAACATATTTTAAACGACAACAAAAGCTTTTTATTTTAACAAAACTATATTTAAACATATGCTTTGATAATTAAAATGCTCATAACAACATCATAAATCACCAAAGCAGTCAGCAGGACCTGGTGATCCTGATGAAGGTATAGGACCAGAAATGTATTTCCTGTTAGTGGATTCAAAACTTACTCATAACTGAGACCAAAAGATATTGTTATCAGAATAAAACCTTTGCTTCTTTAAATAATAAACATGACTGGCATCTTCTATATCACTATCAGCAGTGAATCATACTCTACCAACTGAGCAGAACTCACACAAACTATTGAAATATTAAATTAATGTTTATGACTCACAGAAACAAAGTTACCTCCAGTCTCTTTCCTCAAATCTTCCAAATCAGGTTAGAAATCTAGGGGTACAGGTAGTAATGAAATGACTGCCTGTGGCTCAGAGAATAGACTGTAAATCAGCTCTGCTTGTGCACAAGTCTCTCCATGGCCTCGCACCAAAGTGACAGGTTAGTGCCATATGAACTAACTCGGACTCTGAGGAGCACAGGGACTGGTCTCCTGCTGGGAATCTGAGGAGCACAGGGACTGGTCTCCTGCTGGGAATCTGAGGAGCACAGGGACTGGTCTCCTGCTGGGAATCCGAGGAGCACAGGGACTGCTGGTGCCTGTAGTCAGGACTAAACATGGAGAGACAGCATTATATTTATAATATTCTTCTTCCTGAACATGTGAGACAGGCTAATACTCTAGCAATGTTCAGATCCCAGTGAAACAGTCCTGTTTAGCAGTGCATACAACTGAAGGATTGTATCTGCTTTTTTGAAAAATGTATGTACTATTTATTCGTGTTTGTTTTGTTATCTTAACGTTTCCTTTCTTGTTTAATGATATGAATTATGCTGTACAAATAAACTTGACTTGCATGGAATTTGTTTGGTTTTGACATAAAACCATAGACTGTAAATATTAACAGACGTAGTCACGCCTATCTCTGCCGTTCTAACTAATGTGCCACATCTTCCGCGGTCTATGGGCAGTTTCAAAATGGCCGCGGGGGCTGGAAAATGTGAAAAAACGCATCTGTGCATGCGTCAGCCGGTACGAGCCCCATTCATTTAACGAGTGCCTTCAAAAATTCACAGCGACTAAACTAGACTGGTCCACAAAAATTCTCTCCCCTCAGACACACATGTGGAACTGAGCTTTGTGCCAAGAGCCAACTTTTGGACCATCCTGTAAAGGTGTTTTTGAGAGGTAAGAAGACGGCCCGGGGTGATATTGCAGCATGTCAGCGCACGTCATTTTGGCCACTTTTGAGTTGGGACCCGCCCCCACTGCATAAAACAAAAGGCATAAAACTCAAGGCAGCAAATTCACAAATTTAAAGAAATTTCTTGGAACCTAAAGAAAGCTCACAACTTTAAGGAGATATTCACTTTTTTCAACTTATATTGAATCAGAGCAGTATGGTTTTCCATCAGAAGAACAGAGTATACAGTACTCAGAAAAACATCAGCATGTGGAGTAGATGTGCCCAAAAACTAAAGTCAGCTCAACTTTTCTATATGTCTTCAATCTTTCCAGTAAAGACCCGGTGACACTAATTGGCTTCTCTTCTTCTGGTTTTCCCTCTTTGTTAGCCAAAGTTGTTCTATGTTGAGAAGGAAACTCCGTAACTGACGTTGAAAGGATTTGCAGTATTGTTTTACTGTGCTTCATCTTTCCTATTGTACTTTTGTCTATGTAATGATATCGTATATAGCCCCTGACATATGAAGGAACACTTCTGTCTCATCACTTGCAAGTGTCGGCCATCTTGGACCCCCGATGCTGCATGATCTCACACCAGCAGAACCTCATTCTGTCGGCTTTACGAAATAGCCACATTTGGTTTGTAATGCCTCTGCATTTAGATCATACAGACACCCAAATCCCCAAAAAGTCACCAGTTAACACTCCCACTGGTGCTAAAACTAATCTTCCCTGTGGCCCGGGTCACTGTCCTGCGGACACCACAACTACCTCCTACAAGCACAACATTGAACTTTGTTCATGCAAACTGTGGTCAACATGTCGTGTCACAGGGAGCACTGTCCTTGTGCCACTGAGCAAAGCAGATACCTGTTTACCTCGTGCAAGTTTCTCTTAAAGTTCTCTCTTAGAGATAAACTTGATGTCAATGTGCTAACAATAATCCGGGCTTGTTCTCTTGCTGTGAATCTCCTGAAATCTGTCTAAATAAGCATGTTTTCTTGTTGCCTCCAGCCCAAATACTAAAGCCAAGCCTCTTCATTAGGAAGATATAGTGTTTTTAGATTGTTTTGATGTGGTCGCAGCAGACGGACCATTGGCTAAGCATTGGAAAGAGCAGACAGACAGTCCAAGCGGTTTAGCCTTGTTTAAAATTATTAATCCACTTCTAATTCCAGCTGGCCCCCTGACAGCATCGAACCCTATCAAAAAAATCAGAGCCTCTATTGTGAGGCCTGGCAGAAGGGGACTGGGCGTACTTTTTCTGCTCCAATCAGTTTCTCGAGATTGGGCGATTAAAAAAAAGAATCCTTTACCCCCCTTTACCGCACAGCGGGGGAATAACGGAATCATTAATTCCCCATTAATTTTAGAGGGAAAAAGTCGATGTAGAGCTTTACTCAAAATAAAGGAAGCAAGCTGATGATGGAAGCGACAAGTGCTTTCGGGCGACTAAAGAGGAGTCAATAGAACATATCATGAGGATGGGAGTAAAAAGTTTGATCAAACTTCAGAATGAACTACAAACATTATATTATATATAACATTCAAAATTTCATGTTTTATGAAACTTTTTAACAAAGTAACAAAATTGTATTAGTATGACTTTTTTCTTTTCCTCTTCTTCTACCCCATGGATATTTAACTTTCATGATTTGTACCAAACTAAATTATTGAAATGTATATTTTGAAAATATATATCTAATGTATGGGGAACAAAAGGTAAAAAGGTAATCCTTGGTCATTTTGCCCATTCATTGATAGTTCAAAGGCCTAAGTGAGTGTTGCTCAGGGATTTGAGACCATCATGCAGGCCCATGTGGAGGGCAAACAGAGATTACAAACACTGTTTATACTTGTCTATCTCAAATTGAAAACCACTTTAGGCCACAGAAATGATAATGGTGAAATGTACAACTCTAAATCGTCTTCATTTGTAAACTTTCTACTGTACACATTCACACATAAACACACAAGGACAAACAAGTTTACTCATGTTATAAAGCAGAATATCCCACAGCTGATGCTTAGCTGAAAAACCTTCTGCACATCCTCAAGTACGTAGATGGAACTTGTGGTTTAAAGGGTGTGATTTCTAAAAGATATTTTATAAAAATGTTCTAGAATAAGTACATATTTTAGAAAAGACATTCATTGCTCTTGAATGTGAGATCAGTGGACTTTAGTTTCACAAGAACCCATCAGCAGATCCATGAGGACGTATATGACTCCTAACATTGAGGATCAAAGTATGAAAAAGGAGTTTTCTTGGCTGGCCTGGAAAACCCCGGAACTGCAAAGAAAATAATTGATTCCTGATACCCCCTCACTCACACTCATGTAATGTACTAATATTGTTGAATTGGAACCACAGTCAGGATGAGTGGTGGCTACAGTCCAAGATCCATGGTCAGGAGTCAGGACCATACTTTTGCTTCAGAATTTTACATTGTCCGTGTTTTGGGTGTCTTATAAGTAATTCTTTTCCCATTGCAGTGAATAACAATAACAGTCAGACCTCCTCCTCAGCAATAGTATGTATATGTGCATACAGTAAATGAGGCCAGCATCACTTAGTCCGTGACAGCCTCTCATATCTGTCTGTCTCTAGAGCTCATCCTCCGCACTGCCATCAGAAATTGTCACCAATATGTTCACTCACATAACTTTTATTTAAGAAATGGACTCCAATTATATGTCATCAATGGAGCATAAGTAAAACACATCAGAAAATTGTCAATGCTTTTACTTTCTAAAGAGATTTTAATAAAGCATTTATTTTTCAGCCTTTCTCTGGCTCTTTCTCTCATGGCTCTTTCTCTCTCCATCTCATGGTGACATTTGGACTTGCTGAGATTGACAGAACAAAAGAGATTGTTGTGGAGATACTAATTATTTAATGAATTCTTTATTTATTTTAAAAGTTCGTGATGTGTGGCGATGTGCCCAGGCTGTTACAGTAGATGGAAAATTACAGGCTGGAAGACAGTGAGTGACACATGAACAGCGGCAGAGATGGGAGGGGGCGGGTCATGCCATCCAAACATGCCCATGCCCTTAACACCATGGCAACAACGCCTCATTCATCACAACCCCCAACATCGAAGCTTCGGTGTTTTCATTGATGCTCCTTTCAAATTTTGTCCAAAAACAATTCAAAATAAAATGACAACAAATGGCGGCCACTTACCTCAGCGAGGGGCTGCCATGTGGCTGCAAATGTGAACTGCTATTATAATATTGTATCTGCACCTTAGCAGCCCTCACCCCCAGCCCAAAAACTCAGAAGTAGGCCACAGAGAGAGTGGGCCTAAAGACCCGGTCATTATTGATTTGACAAGTGAGTGAATAATTTATCTCTATTGGCAGGCATCAGCTGGGACAGCCTTTTAGGAACCTCTGAGGTTTCATCCCAAATGTAAAGCTGAACATATGCAATGCAGTCATCAGTGAGCCCACTGGAAACACAAATGTTCCTAAATAACACACAATAATTGATTATAGCCATCAGTATTATAACGATCGTAAACTTCTGCAATCTTGTCCTTGTCTGCCACTCCACAAAACACATTTCCTTTAAAGCATAAAAAACAAATCTTTGTATTTGATAAAGGACAGGAAACACACTCATCTCTGTCGTCGTATCAAACATGTTTCTGTTTGATCGGTCTTTGGATCAGTCAGATATGTAAATACACAATAATAATAATACATCTCCAAATGAAGACTGAACTTGCCTATGTTGTAAAAGCAGACACGTAGAGTGGGATAACAAGACTTACTTAAGATCCTGGATTTGCCTCCCAGGCTTTTCTGAATAGAGTTTGCATGTTCTCCCCGTGTCTGCAGAGGTTTACCACTTAAAAACATGTACAATAGGCTCCCCCCATGGGGCCTGGACTGCCCCGAAAAAGAGATGCTGAAATCTCAGTGGGATAATCCTGGATAAATATAGGTCAAAAAATATAAAAAATATGTATTGCAAAAGAGACATTTAAGATGAACGTGATTAAGGTTAAAACAAATATATATTACAGTACTGTATGTAATACTTTAAACTGAAATAGGTTGAGATTCGAGTTTTGGCACAAGTATGATGACTTTTTGAAGTTATATTGAGAAATAATGAGATAATATCATGAATGTGAATACAATATTGAATGAAATATTAATTTGGTATACATATTCCTAGATATAAAAAGACCTCACACACTTTATGGGATCTCTCTTTATATCCCCAGATAATCTTCACAAATGCTTCGTCCTTTCCATCCCAGATTTTGGGATGATTTCCTCACTCGTGCTTCATTTCTGAACGTTTCCCGCTTCCCTGTAGCTCTTGGCCAGAAGGACACAAGGACAGCTTTATGCATGAGAGTAATTCACACACTCATTGGCAGCAGCCCCAGCCTCTGCCTCCTGTACAAAGATACTGATTTACACTGCACCTAGCAATACAAGATATTAGAGGACAGATCGTTTTGATTGGCTGCCACAAGCTGTTTCTTCACTAAACACAGATGTGACTGCTGAACTGTTGGAGTAAATCAGACGGCCGCACTTGTCTCCCTGCGCTTTAATGCTGTGGTCATGAATAACGGCCCGCGACATGCTTAGAAGTGCAAATCCACAATAAGTCAGTCTTGTTAGTGCTAACACAAAACAAAAGGGATGAAAATGGGTCTCGTGGCGGTTTGCACATGGATGATTTAGAAAGACACCAGCATCAATCTGATAATCAAACATTTAACGAATCAGAAAGCTGCTCTGGCTCAACCTGCACACATTTGAACGCCTCATTTGCTTTGATTTTCAGCGACAGTACAAATAACATTTAATGTGTTCATCTGAGATATGCATGTGATAATGTATGTGCAATATTCAGGCTGTGCACTTGAGACATGTTTGTAACAGCAAAGGTAATAACTGAATAAAAATCAACAGTTACAAAGTCATTAATTTGGGATGGATTAGGAATGCGGGTTTGAATTGATTTACTTGTGTAGGGAAATGTATTAATCAGCTCAATAGCAATACTGACCTTATTTCAACAACTAAAAGCAGTGTTACTGAAATATATTGATCCCTTTCATGACTTCCCACATCATTAGCTCACTCGTTGTGGAAGAGTGGAATGTTATAATACAGTATATGGTTCAAAATAAAAATAAAAAGCATTCATAATAATAAAACTGTTTACAATATTTGCTATTTAAAGTGAAATGTCCCAATAAAGAGGCAGCGTGGGATGAAATACACACCAATGAACCAATTAGTGTTAAGGCTGAATGATATGACAACATTTCACATTCATGACAGATATCGCAACAAAGCCAAACCAAACCTTTTTCAGAAAAATAAAAACATCATTACACAAAATAGTTTAATTACCCCCAGTTTAATGAATAGCTTAGTGTGGGTAAGTCCAATTAGATGTCCATAGTTTCCACGGAAAAGGTAAAAGTACGGATAATAAATCACTAATCATGGCATCATCCCGATAACAAGGAACAGGCTGCAAGAACATTTATGATAAGTAAGTAAGTAATTTTTATATATAGCGCGTTTCTCAGACCAGAGTCACAAAGCATTTTACAATTGTTATTTTTCTCTTTGGGAGCAAGGTGCATGCCAGACCTGGATGTTTTTAGTGGTAGGGGGAACCGGAGCACCCGGAGGAAACCTACGCAGACACGAGGAGAACATGCAAACTCCACTCAGAAAGGTCCTGTTCCGACCGGGATACAAACCTAGGACCTTCTTGCTGATAAGAGAAAGTGCTATCCACTTAGCCACCGTGCCATGATACGACAAATACTTTTTTTCACTTTTTGTCTACTTATTTTAACTTTTTTTTCACAGTGACCACGCATGCGTTCAGGCAAAAGCTGTAGCTGTCCTTCCTCCACATGACTCTCGCTCCTCTTCAGCCCCTGGTGCCGTTACTGCCACATCATCAGGGTCTTTCAGTTTGGATTCACGTGTTGATAATTGCAATCTTCAAAACAAAGATTGTGAACTTTCTATTTTTGGCACTGCCCTATTTCCCATTTCCCTCCACTCCTTTCTTTGTGCTGTTTACCTTCATGTATTTGACTAAGAATAACCATTTCAACCTCCATAAAACATAATCAAAACTGAAATTGTTTGTTGAAATACGTGTATTAAAACAAATCATTATTGTTCACACACATAAGAGTAAAATGTGAGTTCACTGCCTTCACTGTCAAACTGCCACGACTGGCCACGCCCCCAGAGCCGAGCAGGGGCCGAGAGGAAGTCCAAGTTTCCATTCATGCTTTTCATTATTGGCTCTTGTCTGTAGTTTATGAGGCCGTGTAACGCTCTGACTTACTGCACTTTACTATCACTGCTGACAGGACGAACAGGGCGTGCGGAAGGAGGCATTCCCGGCTGAAATACAAGCCTATGAAAAAGAGCATGAACCCTCCATTCATCTGAAAGGCAAATGGAACCATTGTTTTGTAACTACACGAACAAACAAACATGAATCATTATTGTGGCGAATGTCGAATGGGAGGGATATCATTATTATTCTTTAAATGTAACAAAGTGTATTTTGATCAATGAAGGTAAATACAAATGGACTTAGATTTGTTTTTGTTCTTTTGAATTGTTCATTTATATGGACAACATAATACAAACACATTGAAATAATTCTTACAAAACAACTTTTATCCCTAAACAACATATATTGAAGCAGGTTGATACAGCGATAAAAGCATTTGTGCGCAGACCCAAAACAGCAACAAAACCAGACTTTAAACACATCCAAAGCAATGACACAGTACAGCAGCAGTTTATTATAGTTCCATATCATCTATATTACATGAGATATTCTTATGATTCGTAGGGTAGAAAATATAATATTGTCCTTTTGTTTCTACATTAATCCTATAAAACCACTCCCAGATCTGCAATAGATTGATTCTAAGATAAATCTAAAACTATGTATAATGTTGTGAATTCATCTTCATTCACTGAAATAATCCCCTTTTCAAACATTGTTCCAAAAAGAAACATGTTCCATTTGGTTGAGTTTTACCAGATGACTTGCCACAAGATGTCAACTCTTTTTGGCGCTTTAATTAGAAGTATAGAGCCGTGAATGCATGCTTTCTTTTTCAACGAGTTTTTTCCAATCTGATTGACAGCAGAGAGAAAGTGGGAGGGTCCGAGCTGTAAAAATGGGAGTCAATTCTTCTGACACAATAAACGTATGTTATCTATTAAGGCTTGTATAACATTCAGTATTTGATTGGAACTTTGACACCATTCATGCTTCAGACAAATACAGACCTGAGAAATGAAGAAACTTGAAGCCTCCAACATCCTCATGTAAAGGACCACTCGCTATATTTGTTCCCGGCTAAAGTCAACCATCTTCTGCTCACACGATAAAAAAGCTTGTGATAAACATGATACAAATGAATTTATGAATTAAGGATATTTTTTGGTGGCCACTAAAAAAATAGTTCCTATAGGGTGGGAGCCCCCTTACTCGCTGTCTCACCTGTAGTGGATTTGCGTGGTATGTCTTAACAAAACACTGATTAAAAAATAATATTGAATTTTGTGTAAACATTGATATCAATAAACTTTATTACTTTGCAGTGTCCAAAATATATCCGTTATTTATTGTTACACTTACACAGTTTGTGTTTTACAATGTTTTGATTCAACACATTAAGAGTCACCAACAATGAAAAAAGAGACACCACTTTTACAGAACAAAGATCTAATGGTTTTCTGTGTCCACAACAAACATCACACCCTCGTTTGTTCTGTGTTTTAACCTCCATGTATTTCCTACGACTGTTTGATATTTATGTTTCCATTGTGTGGACGCCGGATTGTTCTTGTGAAAGACATTCAACAAAACAACATGAAGCCAATCATTTAACCAACGTTTGTTCATCACGATCACAATCACAATCAGAAACAATTTCATTGCCATTGTAAGTAATAGGAAGTCACAAACTAGAAAATTACTTAGGCTCTCGGCGCAAACTAGCCAAGTCAAAATATAACAAGACAAGCATGAAACTAAAATATCACATTTCCTATAGACAAGTGCACGAAGTACACACATGTTTTGAAAACAAACAGCTTGAATTATTGATAGATTGTCCATTTGCTATTATAACTAATTATCACTATTCCATTCTCATTTAGTCCATTTACTTATGTGATATGGAAGTATTGAATATATTTAAGTATTATTACTATAGCTACATTTAGAATGTTTTTTTTAGTGCTGCACGATATGTCAAAAAATATCATTGCGATATTGGTTGGTGCATTATCCATATCGATAGGATGCGCGATCATTTTGATGTATTTATATATATTTCTTGCACACGCACTGTGAAGAATCTGCTGTGACGAATCTGCGACCTGGTGCCGCCACACGCTGGAGGAGCAACAAATGGAGACGAAAGCAGAGAGAAACATCCCAGAAGACACCTTACCTCCGAAAGGTGGGGCTACTTCAGATTTACAAGAAAGGACCAATCACAGATACAAGTTATTTGGAAGCCATGCCTAAAAATAGTCGCTACGTCAAAAGGAAACACAACAAATCTCCAATCAGGGAACAGCACCACTGACTCCGCTCTGAGGGAAAGGATGAACACCTGAACCAGGACATTACACTACATTCTCTGGTGTCTGGATTTAACAATGATGCTGAAAGTGGTGCTTGAGTTAATGGAGGTATTCTCCGTAATCTGACGTCACTGGAGGACCTTGAGAACCCAGACACGCCCCGCTGCTCTCAGCGTTGAAGAACTTTATAGAAAAGTTGCCAGCTCAAACTGAATAGACTTTATGCAGGTGGTCATTTGTCATAAACAGTTTCATTTCACAAATTCCATACATGTTTGAGTCATTCAACATTTTTATAACCCATAACTAAAAAATCCTTGCTGACGACAATTGTATAATACTATGAAGAGGTTGGACTTATTGCTCCAGTTTTCAAGTCATTTGACAAAGCAGTGGATACAATATATGATAATGAAATAATGATATGACAGGAACATACAGTCTAATACTAACCTAAAAAAGCTGGAACATTACTTTAAGTATCCCTTTAACCCATCCTAAACAGTCAAGTCCTCTCCAATGTTGTATTTTGTTGATCCACTTGACTATATGTTGGATGGTATACTTCATAGTCCAATGGGCTTCAGTGACACTGACAGCCATCATTAATGTCATTCCCATCAGGGAAATGGAAGATGTCTCACCACCAAAGCAACGGCAATCTACTCACTATACATCCTCTCGTGTATTCATATACCTTTAGCTTTCTACAAGTGTAGAGAGCGTTAACAAGGACTGCACAAGCAATACCTTAATCAGGAGCAGCCTGTTTGCTGAAGCATTCACAATAAAAGGTGACAGTGCAGTCAAAACAAGGTCTGTCCTTGCGGTTCGGACTAAGTGCTGTTGAAGAGGCTCTTTGTGGAACCCTTAACGCGGTGAAGTGATCTCCTTTACAATTGGGACACTCCAAGAGGCCATCCCCAACAGACCAAAGCAAACTTTTCCCTGCTCCTCAGGCTTGTCACTCTTCATCTGTTTGTGTCTTGGTAATGGCGGACTTTCCTTTGCATATTACTGCTTAGTCGACATGTCCACTGCTCAAACTTGCTTTACACAATATTCCTCTTTGCAGTTCAATATGAGATCATGTTGATAAAACTGTGACTTTGTTTTCAGGCCAGTTTATTGGGCCAGCCCCTGTCGGCCACATGAAAGACCCCTGACTTTATGGAGATGCAGTGTGAATGAAACAGAGGCTGGGTTGAGAAAAAGCCAAATACTGCCCAGAACAAGACAGCAGCCCAGTTGGCTCAGTGACAATTTGGCCCATACTACCAACAGACTTAGCACTCACTTTTACAAGTGCTGCCTCAAATTGCCTCTCCTTTCTCTCACTGCTGCACACACAAAAGACCAGCAAATTGAAACGAACTTTATTGGTGGCAGCATCCAGACATAGTGAATAATGGGCATGTTTGTCGGCATCTAAATAAATAAATGCCCTCAAAAGGAGCTGTCTCAAGCATATATCACCATTCTTACTATTCTTACAACTCTTCGTAAGCTTTTTAAATGAAATGGAACCGTGGGCTCAAGCTAAATAAAGAGGATCTCTTTTCTTCTCCTTCAGCCCATTCGAACTCTTCTTGATTTTCCCTGCCTCTTCTTCTTGTCTGTTGAAACATGTGGTCAGCTGTTATGCTTCCATGTGGTCAGATGATCAAAGCCAGGGAGCAGCAGTAATTGTCCCCCGCTGAAGCCCTGCCCCGGCTGGGATCAGGATCTCAGCAGGTGGGGGGGACAGCCATGAGAACGGAGGGAGAGGGTGGAGGAACGCAAGAGGCCCAGCCTGGCAGAAATAAAGACTTCCTAAGGGTTGCTCTCTGACAACAGAGGCCCAAAGGGAGAGTGAAAAATGAAGCCTCCACACAGGGGTTTTCACTCAGGGAAAAGGGGCCGCCAATGGGGTGAACATTAGGGAGAGAGGGCAAGATGGAAAGCATAAGAGAATAGGATTATAATATTTGCTCAGAGCAAGGAGGGACAATTGTGCGTCCATTTCACAGCGTCCTTAGAATGAAGTCTGTGTCGAATCAAAAAAGGCTTCTTTGATGATTCATGTAAAATGGATGATGTTTGTTTCACCTGCTAATCCCTACAGCTCCAGTAACAACATAAACAGAAAAATACAACATGACTACACAAGTAAAGTTGGCAGAATCACTTGTTGAACATAGATAAGTAAGGCACTGACATGGGCACAAACACACAAGTCCACACTCTTGGCATTGCCAATGTACACAGCATTAGCATGGACAAACACACACACGGTCACTGCGCTGGGGAAGGGCCACATACCTCCAGCCTCACTGTTTACCTGCAGACCGGAGGGAGCTGTGAAAGCTCACAGGTCAGATCTACTTTGCATGTATGTGGGAGCCCGCAAAACACTTCTCACTGCTGTCCGTCATTTTGATTGCTCAGCACGACTTCTCCTCCCAGACCCCCACCTCATGCATCCCCCGGCCAGATGGCTTTTTTTTAACTGTCTGTAGGCCTTGCACCTCTGCTCCACACTAAATCCTCAGGATGGCTGTGGGTTTGGGAGCTCTGCATGGACAAATGGTTCAGAGGTAGCAGAGCAAATAAAACGGATTAAGAAGAGTCTTTTCACAAATACTTCAAAACTATTTTGGCCCTCAGCCATGGATCCCCCAACCGCCGTCCCTCAATAGAAGAAAGGAAACCAGAACATCAAAAACATTTTCATACAGATGTGTGCAAACCTTAATAATAATAATGAATATCACAGAGCATTGCTAAAAAACAACCAGGAGCTTGTATGTTTATTAAACATCTTAATGATACAATAGAGTGACAACAGACTGACATCAACATGTCAGCCTGTTATTTCCCTTTGTGTTCAGCATCTCTCCGTGATGTGTACAGTTACACACTCTCTCAGAGAAATCAAATCGCCATGACTGCATAAGTGCACTTAAGTAGCAGTGACTCACAGGTCCATGTATGTGACATTTCAATGCAATAAAGCCCTGCAAAATAGTTCCTTTTAAAATATACATTTAGAAAAATGTTGTTTTCTCCTTTGTCTATTATATATAAATGTGTTTAACTGTATACTGTAAGTAAAGTTGCTACTGCATCAAAGACACTGATATGAAGGAAATGTCACCTCTTGGCTTTATCCAGCCAAAGGTTAGATTCTTGACTCCCCGCTGTCTCCTGTCATTAGGTTGCTTAGCAACGTGCTACAAGCTATAATTAGCTTAGCAAAATTAAGATTTCCATTTTGTTAACACAAAAACACTTATCTCTAGAGTGTCACATGTTCATTGAAAGATGTTCCAAAGACATGCATAAAAATATGAGTAATTCCTCTTGGCATGTGATGCCTGCCACAAGTGAGTGAGATGCACAAGTGCAGCTGTTAAAGCAGACTTAATGAAACATCAGAGGATGAGGCATGATATTGCCCTGCTAGCATCTGCCATGTGTTTTTCTAATATGTTTGGAGCAGGCACATTTTTAACCTATTTCTCCCATTCCTAGGAGAATGTGAAGCTTGTCAGCAAAATATTTGACTGCAACTATAATCAAAAATACAAACAATATTGAAGACATTGATTTATCTTCTGTTTCTCAGATTGACACAAATGAGTAAACCAGTCCCTGTGCCTCGCAGCACCAGCCACACATCCAGACGTCTGCTTATGACACCCGCTCTCACTGACATGTTTGAGGCTGAACGACAAGGTCAGCAGGATCACTCAATTAGCAGGGGTGACAAAGGACTCAGCAGGACCATCAGCATCCCCCAACAGGCACAAGCAGAGGCCCGTTTACTGCCACACGGATTATCATACATCAATACCGCCTTTTTGTAATACTCTCAAAATATTCACAGCCTAAATGCTATTTTTACAAACGTGTCATTCTGTGTAAGTTCGTTGACAATTCCAAATACCAAAATCAACGTTGGATATTGCTAGAATATAAACAATAAGTAAAAGTAAAAGATGGTATGAGCTTCACTCTTATTAAACGGCTCGTTACGCTGTCATTATGAAAAGTATTGTCCTCGTGTGACTTGGCTGTAGTTTTATTGTCTTCTTCATCTGACTCACATCAACAGGTTATAAAACAGTTTGGTTTTATTGCAGTCTAAATTACTTTAATTGATATATTTGGTTTGAGTATTCACACTTAACAGGGCTCTGCAAA
>JAPMNZ010916374.1:0-11427 GCA_029875035.1 Pomatoschistus microps
ATGTATAAAAACACAAAATTAAATGTATACATTAATTTAGAAAAGACAAAAACTCAACTTTGCTCCCTGCAGTTGTTTTAGTGTAGTAGAAGTATTATGGCATGAGCAGAAATGTGAAAATTGCGCAGTAATGATGCTCCATTTGAATAATTATACATTTTGCTTCTTGTAAGTTTCCCCACTCGCTACGATAGCCTCCTGCAGTCCTGTCAACCGTCTTAATATCAAACCAGATGTCGGCTCTCCTGCTACATTTCTTGCAAACCACAAGTCACACGCTTTGCTGGCTGCTCACGCTTGCATTTCGGCAAAATCGGGCCAGCTCCGTGTGAGGGGCAGGAGAGGGGAAATTTAGGGAAAAAAATTGGCTTGTGTTATGTTATGCCTCGTCACATGTGTGCGTGTGCGTGTGTGTGTGTGTGTGTGTGTGTGTGTGTGTGTGTGTGTGTGTGTGTGTGTGTGTGTGTGTGCGTGTGTGTGTGTGTGTGTGTGTGTGTGTGTGTGTGTGTGTGTGTGTGTGCGTGTGTGTGTCGGTGAGGCCAGTCATTTGGTTTGAGTTAAAATCCAGAATCGCACAGTTGATTTAATAGTTGAACGAAAGCAAACACTTTTCTTAGCGCATCCATTGTCCCAGGTTTGTGCGTTTCATGCTGTGTTTTCTACAATTATTGCACTTGTTTTTCTTTTTAGCAGAGCCGCCAAATAAATAAATAAATATAAGTTGTAAAATGACCTTGTCTTTGTGGCTCATTTGGCCTCGTCACAGCTCTGTCCGTGCATTTAGACCCCTGACCCCTCCTCGCCATTGTTCAAATCAACCCCCAATGTTTGACCATGGCACCTCTGTCACCGCAATATGTGATTTATAATAATGAGATGCATTTGTGGGGCCATTTTTGCTCTCATCCACACGCACCTTTAAAACTACAGCCAAAACAATGAAATCAGACCCAAATTGCACGGCCAGAAATATAGTTCAAATAGAAATAAATATACGGTTTGTATTTTGTCCACATGTTTCTGCATATTTAATAACAAGACAATTATTAATTAAAACGGAAAAGAGTCAAAGCAAGTCAAAATGTTCTATCTTCATAATACATTTCCTGATCATGTTACAGCTTTGCGTTTCTTGTGGCTTTTGGCATGTCATGTTGTGGTTTTGGACGAAGCACCCCTCATTGTCGTGCAAACACAATGGCTTTCCCCTCGTACTTCACTTTGCTCCTCTGCTTTTGAATTTGCTCTTTTTCTGCCCAGTTTTGTTCCCCACCACTTCCCTTTTGATTGGCCCCTGCACAGCAACTTTCCACTGGGAGGATAGAAGCATCTCGGCTCGTCAAGTTTAACTCTTGTGCCTGATATTTCATGTTTTTGTTTGAGAAAATTTGGAAGGAAGTGGCGTATTGTGAATATTCAAGAAATGAGTTTAACTTATGTAAGAGTGAACAAATATGGCTGTGTCTGAACATTATTGATATGTTGACATTGATCGTGTCACTCGTCAGTTAAAGCTGTCATGAAACCTCGGCTTCTTCTCCGTCAAAGACAACATCAACATTCAAATATGTTATCAGAACTGCAAACGGTTTGGTCAACTTTATAACATTATCATTATGATGTGTGTGTGTGTGTGTGTGTGTGTGTGTGTGTGTGTGTGTGTGTGTGTGTTATTTACAATAGCATTTAATAATAAAATGTAATACAAGCAGTTATTTGTTTATGATGCCGTTATAATTAACCTATATTTAAATGTAATTACGTCATAATTAAAAAGACGTGCAATTTGAACATTTAATTTGCTATTTATGTAATTAGGTTTACCTAGTCTCTAAATCATTCAACTTGATAATTAATTAAGGATAAAGGTGTCATTTTTATTGAATAATTATTATAAGTAAGTACAATTTGTTTAGCTCATAGGAGCTTCATGATCTGCTTGAGTGAGAACTGTGATAGAACAAACACAGACACTAAAATAAAAACAAACAAAATGATAAAAAATATGAAAATGAAGAGAAAAATATGAGTTGACAAGTTGTGACAGAGGAGTGATGCTCTAGGCCCACAACACAGACCTGAGAAGTGAGAGGGTAAAATGCTTGCTAAGCTATCCGTTTCACACACGCAGGGACAGAAGGTTCGATATTCATTCGATCGATGAATGAAAAGGCACAATGGCAAAATCGGGACGGGCTCCTTTTCAAATCCTCGTCTCCAATGTCCCCCCCGCTCCCCTCCAGTCTGCAGTCGCTGTGGCAGCCACACAGAGAGAGAGAGAGGAGCAGGGGTTACATCAAGGCTGCTCCCTGGACCGTGCAAACAAGTCTAGACCAGTGACCTGTTCAATGGCTCCTTTTGAGGAGTGGGGCAAGTTCGGTCAGAGCGAGGAGAAAGGAGAAAGGCTTTTCACTGGAGGAGCAGCTCACAGCCTGCGATCGACAGGAGGTAAGGAGGGCCGGGAGGGCAAGCATCTGCTTCCATGGTTACGGCCCGGGTATGGGGACCCTACTATTGAGGAAGCTTCGTTCTCATGCTCCCACAGAGGCAATGTCACGCATTTTAAAAATGCGGCAGGCCACTCCGGCGACCCGATTCACGAGTCGCCGAGTCGCTATTTTAGAATGGATCTAAAATGAGTGCTCCAGTTTGGTGAAGGGGAAAGAGGTGGGCAAAGCTGTGGGACGGAGTGAAAGGGGGCGGCATCTGTACAGGATGAAATGCATCACATGATGACGCTGAAACTTACATTCAAACAAAGCTTTTTCTATATTTTTATTTTATTGCAACGTGAAAACGAGTGTGTGCTAATAATGCTGAATGCAAATTGTCATTATCGCTTGTGATGCAGGGATGATTTATGCACTGACAGAGCAAAGGTCAAGGTTTATACGGCCAACTGCTTGTGGAGGTGCACCTTAATGATGAGTCTTCCTCACAAAAAACATGATTAATCAGGGCAATTTTGTAGAACTTTCTGAAATGACTGGAACATAATCATAGTCATAATCTATTTTTATACTTTTATAATAATCGTTTATCATTGACTTAAAGGTGCGTGTGTATAGTTGGTTTAAATAAGTGGAAACGCAATGGTGTGTGTGCATTGTGTGTGTGTGTGTGTGTGTGTGTTTGTTTGTTGATTTGTTTATGTTTGGGCGGCACAAGCTGTGTGTGTGCATGTTGGCTGGTGACTTGGAGCTTGGAGAAGGAGGGGAGTGCTGGAACGTTGAATTTGGTGGCGCAGCTGACGCTCTTGCCCAGCACACTGCACACAGAACGGACAGATGGCCGGCCCTCAGGAAGGGCTCGGGGCGCTGGATTTGCTCTCAGACCGTGGGAAAGTCTTTGGCTGACTTCACCTGCTTAGGGGACTGATGTGACTGGATTAAACAGCAGAGAAAGAAGCGCCGCGTGAAAACGAACGGGGACAAAACTGAAAACCGCTGGGGCTTTTCTTCCTCATTTGGGGGAAAAAACCCTGGAGAAAATAGACATTCAGATGCATGATACAGGATGGTTTTTAACAATTGCTTGTTTGTAATGGATAGGGTGAACGGGTTTGTATTTTAGCATACTTGTATCCTAATTGGAAACAGCAGATCTTCAGTTAGAAAGTTGACTTTATATATAACAGATTTACTGATGTCAGATAAACAAGAAGTGTTTGTGAGGCTGTCCTATTCTGTGCTTTTCATTTCCCTATTCATGATAATGCAAAGGCCATTTCAACAATGATATATGAATTAAATATTGCTAGAAATTATGAAGAGAAAAAATAACTCTTTTTTATGAGTATTTTTATTGAATAATTGTGGCATTGTCTGCTGACTAGTGTTTGCTGCCTGCTCGTTTTATCACCAAACTTCTTTCTTAACTGATGAAATGATGAGTTTATTTTGGATTAAATAGTATTAATTAGCAACAGATTTTAAGTTATTTCTATACGCAGATACATTTCTTTCTTCACGTTCGACTGGATTACAAATTGTTGACTAATTCACTGACAATTGCAACAAATATAGACACATCTTTTGAACCCATGCATAAATAGAATAAATATGCCAGAGAGGCTGCACTTATGGACTGACAAATAATAGCATAGTTGTCACATTTTTGACAGCAGCTCAGGCATCTCCTATGACTGAATCATAACCCAAGCCCTCCCCTTTCTGCTCGATATTTTGGCCCTCCAAGCAGTACTGTCTGGGGACTACAACTGGGTATTTTCTGTCATGAAAGTTAAGTGCACTGCAGATGAGTTCAAACTGGGACTGATTCAAGGGCTCTCCATGTTACAGTGTGTACGTGTGTGTGTGTGTGTGTGCGTGTGTGTTTATCAATGCAGCGGGATGCGGAAAACTAATCAGATGTGGTTTTGTGCCGAACGGTGAAGTCACTTTTTGACAAGAAATGTGAACTTGACTCTGCCGCTCTCTTGAGACACTTGACAAATTTAGCATGGAGCTCTACAAAGGGATAGCACTTGCCTCTGTAGACCCAGGAAACAGCATTACTTTTTACAATATATTTAAATCAACATGGATTACACATTTTTATATTCAACACATTTAACAAGATAGTAATGATTTTAGTATTCACAAAAATGTCATGATTATTATTATTACCACTTAAATCACTAGTACACTCCATAGCACCCCTATAGTTTTTCATTTAACATCATGTTTCTTACTTAATAATAATAATAACAATGCATCGGTTTTATATAGTGCTTTTTTGGACGCTCAAAGACACTTCTCATGTCAGTACTTCCTTACTTTACTTTTTTAATGTATGTGTTCATGGTACTTTTTGCCTAAATCTGACTTATATGTGTTTGTTTACACTTTCCTTTGGCTGTATTCTTCCTCATAATGAAAATTCACCTCCAAAATGTTGCATATGGCTGCTATTATTATTATTTCTAGAATACTATGTTGTTGTTGTGTTGGCTCCTGCTGCAGCATTGAGTAGCTTTTACACTATTACAAAATATAATTTCCTGTACCGTACATTCAGGTGTAAAAGTGCCCATACTCAAACTGGGTCACTCTACTCTCCTTTCTGTCGTACATATATCTGCACAAATATACGCAGTGTTATGAGCCATGTGTGCTCCGGCCTGCTGACCCGTCCACACGAGTTTATTTTTAAAGTGGTAATTTGCCATTGGCTCGTGGTTTGGTTCCAGAGGCCCACATCATTAATCATTGAAGGCTAATTACACTTTCTCTCTGTGATCTTGCAACTCTTCTCGCTCGTGTGCTCTGGGTCTTTAACACCGCACACAGCTCTAAATGGGTGGTATTGGCAAACGTCTCCAGGCGATATTACTTTGAAAAGCGCAGGAAATAATAACAAAATTAATATCCTTCTTCGTCCTCCAGCTGAGGCTATGTAGGGATAAGTGCAAAGAATGGGAAGTTTATTCAGGAGATCATTAGGCATTTCGGCACTCCTGTTGTTTTGAAGTCCTCCTTAAGAGATTTAAAACAAAGAGTTGACAGTAATTGAAAGAGCAAACAGCCCTGGAAACAATAGAAAGTGTGTAGAGAGGTCACAAGAGGTGGTGGTTGGGGATCAGTGGCAACGCTGTGTAACCCCTTTAAGATCATTATTCCTCACAAAATGCACCCCCGGAGTGTGTGACACGTGGTGAATGGGCTCTTCCGTGGGATTTAACGGGTTAACTGCAGACAAAGGGAGTAGGGACCATGTAGCCCAGCAGGGGAGAGCACAGTGGAAACATACTACTGTTTCTAATCCACTCCTGGTTCCTGTTGCAGCGTCCAGCCACGTCAGCCACATGTTCTGCCCACAGTGGACGCCTGTGTGGGCTTTGTTCTGGGCACAGGCTGGTGCACAGGACGCCATGTGGACACCAGGAAGATGCATTGATAAATACAAAGATGACAAAAATATACATACTATTATTGTTACAGTATTCTTAAATATTGAAATTTTCTGGTTGAATGCTTTTAAAATACATACACAGTAGGAAGATGTTCAATGTTGTTGTTTATCCTTAGGGATACGAACTATTGTTTTAGAATTAGTTGATATTGATATTAATTGTTTATTTGACTCATTGTTTAGTTGTTTACAACATGGATGCGTGATTTTCAAAATCTTAGAACCACTTTTATGTTTTGTAGTTATGCAGTTATGAAAATAAAGCATGACTTAAGTCAATTAATAAGTTGTTGGGGAAAAACTAGTTACTGCTCCATTCATTATTCATTAATAAATCACAAATTAAACATGGCATACGTTGTGTATCTGCTATTGATTTATCCTATGAACCATTAAGGTTACATTTACAGTATATTTCACACAATGGTTTTACTAATGTTGTATTTCGCAGCTAAAAGCCAAAGCTCATTAATCATGTTTTTATTATGCAAATTATTCACCTAAAGCAATACATTTAACAGAGCACCACACAAAGCAAACTGTATGCATTATTTATGCTCTTTTTAAAAATGAGTGATGTGTTTGTCTTCATCTACTATCAATTAGTCATGCAACTGTCATTTTAATCTTGTGAAATAACATTTGAATGTTATTTAATGGGAAAATCAGTATGTTGCTTTTAGTACAGAGTTGGCACCTCAAGGAAACAGCCATTATTCCATCCACAATAGTTTCACATGATTTTATTCATTCCTCAAGAAAGATTGTAAGATTTTTTGTAATAATGTTATCAATCTTTTAGTTGCAGAGGAGAAGAAATGCTTTATGAACTCCTAAGTCCAAGGCATTTTCTATACAGTGACCTGGCTTTCCTTACATGATTTATTTCTGTTGTTGATTTTCATAGTCCTTTATCTCCTATAAAGCTTCAAGGCTCCACCTTTAGTCTGCAGCATATTTCTGAAAAAACTTGTTTCCGCTCTCTATCATGAAAATTCTAATTCATGTATAGAATAACATTTGTAGCATCGATTATAAGAATGTAATGTCTTATATGTAATGATAATCATCGTCATCAGAATAGCATCATCATCAAAACAAGTTCAAACTCAGTCGACTTTGTCATGAAACACAAGTCTGTGCTAATGACGCAGATGTACAGTGTGTTGAAAAGATGATCATTGAAAACAAACGGCCTGATTGTGGGTGTGCTCGGACCAGCTGCATGTGATTTAACGCTGTAAACACTTGTTCCTCCAGACGTATCACAGCTCTGCTCTCCATGTGTGTGGATGTCAGGATCACAGGCCTGCTCCATGTTGCCCATACTGCTCTGTTTAGGTCTGGATGAAGCACAGTACCACAGCACGTTCCCAAGCTGCGACTCGACAGCGTATTCTCTTTATTTAAAGTTGATCATATTGACATAGTTACGGGATTAGTCAGAAAGTTTATTTTTGCACAGTGTGAGGTCAGCAGCTCAAGCCTTTTACTGTTAATGTTTGGGAAATAAGTTGTTACTGACAATAATAATTAGCATTTTATTAAGATGTGTTTTTGCCCAATTTTTGTTGCACCTGTGATTACACTTTGAAAGCTCTTTTTTTGACAGGAAGTCAGTCTCGTCCAACATGTCCCCCTAATGTGTCCCATCCACTAGTCTCTCACATATCACATTTAAAATCCTCATATTAGCCCTGCTTCTCCTCTTTATGGCTTTCAGCTCATTGACTGGTTCCTCCTAATTGTCTCTGATTGTTTTTGCATGGGCCCTAATTAAAGCCCTAAATCGGCAATCATTTTTCCATACCTGCACTAATTTATAGCATATCTTGAGTTCCTTTCCTATTGCCGGGCGATTGCTTCGATAATGAAAGCTTGTGCAGAGGGATTATCTTTTGGGAAAGCATTTGGTAAGGACACGCCAAGAAAAGGTATCATTATCATAACTGCTGCTCGGCCTCCATAATGGAGAGTCGTTGGTGAAGTCGATTAGGGCCTGTTCCCCTGGAGATAGCTGCACCAAATATATGTGGAGTTTCTTTGAAATGTGCACACCTGCTCCGCCACACTTTGGGTCATTAGGAGCTCAAATGTAGTTTGTATTTGAAGTGTTCTTGGTAACTTGGATCATCACAGCAAATGAACTCCTTTTGTTTACATGAAAATCTGACAATACACATACAGGTTTAATCCAATGCCATTTTTGTCACGTGTCATTGAGATAAAAAAGACTGAAGTCAGCGCCTCGAAGTGTGTGCTTAAATACTAATGCACGCAGTACATTAACTGTGGCTTCCTGATTATGACACTATTTATTGCCGTTCATGAGTCCCTGGATGCTTAGCTCACCTGTGGTAATGTGCGATTTTACCCTCTCTAGGTCTATTAATATATTGTAAATGAGAGGTTTTTTCCCCTCCTACTTTTGCCTTTATTTATAACAAGAGCAATTCCCAGCCTGTGCCTTCTGCTTGGCGTGGCAAATCAGAATATGAAGCATTTTATTACCACTTTGCTCTCAGTAACCTTAGAATTGTCGTCAAACGTTCTGCCCTTTCCATAAAGCCTGCATTTCTAGAGAAAAATTATCCTGAATTTTCTTAGTGCCTCCTCGACTTAAAATTATAGACTATTTGTAGAACCTCATACACATATTAATCACAGCACATTTTCTCAACTACAGGGAGTAATTACCATTGACCATGTTACATTTTAAACATTGTTTGTGATGAGTTATTAGCAAACAACACTCACATTTGTACTGTCTTTGTAGACTAGGATTATTTACAACATACAAGCGTTCATGTGTAATCACTTGTAATGTTTTATTAGCTAAGCAAATTGCTAAAGTAAGCTCTTCCTTCCTCCATTGTCTGTGTCTCCTGATCAAACAGTAGTGTAATTAAAGCATAAGGCCAGGTCCAGAGGTGATCTGCACACGCCATAAAACGCTCAGGCTGAAGGTGCCACACTGGCCAATCCATTTTAATTGTCGCAGGAATTAATTTGAAATGCTCAGGTCAATTAAGAAGATGCATTCCTCGGGCTTTGTGTAATGTCATATCCATCGATCGGCAGACGCTACTTTATGCACTCACATTCAAGATATGTTTGTGTTTGCGAAACCCTGCCGTTTAAAATTCATTATTTATTGATCCCTTTAGGGTTGATAAAAGCATGGTCTTTGGATGGATAGCATCACTGTTCGGATCCTCGTCAGTCCTGTGCCACTCAAAATATATTCTTTATTTTCAAGGATCTCCACTGACTTTCTCACATTTATTTTGATACAAGTGGTGGTTTAGGCTATTTTTAGAAGCCGTAGTATTTTTGCCAGCATGCCTGTGGTTACTATGGTTGTGTCTGCAAGCTTCCTCTTTTAACTCTTGTGGTACCTGCCCTCCATCCCAGCGTCTGCACGCTGTGATTGGCTGTCGGGGAGTCAGCTGCAGCCAATCTGCCCCAGTGAAAAGCCAGTGTTTAGTCTGGTGCTAGGCAGCAGCATCAACATGCCACCAGACTGAGCAAAACACTCCACTACTATAACATTTATTGTCTAGAATTACTGTATATACATATTGGCATTGAATTATTCCCTGGACTCATTTAATTGAGTTGAAGTTGTGATTAAAGGGGATGTCAGTAACGTCAACTGTATTTCTTTTCTGAAAGAATGTAAATTTTCTATCATATAACCATATTAAAGTCAGTCCTGGATCTATCGGCACATAGCCCTTTCTCAATATAGGCCTCTGCAAGTTGTGGTTCTTTTAGCAAATTTCTCACTCTTTTTTTTTTTCTTTCGTTTTTTTCTCAGTCAATCCTTGCAGATGCGGGAGGGCCCTCTCCCTATGGCCAAATGGTTCCTTGTTACTCGTTTTTCTATTATTGCATTTCTTGTGTTTGAACTGCTTGATTCTCTGATCTGTTGTTGGTGAATTGACAACTTGTAAATTGCTCGAAGAGGACTGCTGCAGTGATTTAGGACTGTACGTATATGTGATAAATATACTTATATATAAATAAGTATGGCACAACACTATACATCCCTTGCTTAATAAGAAGTATATACCTATACCGCAAAATATATATATGTAGAGTATAAGTAATCTTTAAGACTACAGTGGAGGTGATTCTGAAAATACATTTGAAAAAAACCAAATAAATGAAAACACTTTCCCCACAACAATACACATTTTGAAAGGCAATTTAAAGTGTGTATTTGTATGACTTTGTCCCTTGAAGCATCAGTTTCTGTCTGAATGAACCTGTTGACTATGTTTCTGTCAGGGCTGGAGGCAGAAGGAAATGAATAGAGATTTGAGATTGGAGCCAGAAAAAACAAGCTGTCTTCACAGAGCCTGTGGAGAGTGAAAACACACAGCCTCCAGGAATTTGGCCAAAATATTAAGATACGTTCCGAGTAATATCTTAAATTAGGATTTATTGATTCATTGTAAGGCCACACCATTTTATGTATTTATTGCATTTTAAAGTTTTCTTTTACAGCAAAGCCAGATATTATATCGACAGTCAGAAATGCTTGATTATGTTTCATGCTCCTTCACTTCTCAATCCCTAACTCTGTAATATTCAGACTCGAGTCTCATTTCGGGGGTGTTTTTACAGGTCAGGTTTGATAATGTGATGTCTGCTGCGGCCTCACCCCTGTCTGGCGTATGATGGTACAGGCCGTTTCCAAATCCCCAGAGAAGTGCCTCCCCCTCCGCAGTGAACTCTGGCCCTGGCCTCTTGCCTTTAGGATCGGGGATGACCCTCAGTGGGGGGATATTAGAAGTGCTTTATTTGTGAGCTTCAGTTTAATATGAGCAGATGAGCGCCTTATGTTAGCTCTGTTGGTGTGTGTACGCTGCTTTGTCATGAGGCTGGACTTTGGAAAAATATCTGATTGTGATTTCTCTCACATGCATTCTGTGATTAAATGTGTGATTTGTATTTTAACAGTATTATTTGGTTTAAGTTTCAAATAACATGTGCAGGGGAAATTAAATAAGAAATCCTTAACTATACACACTGCAAAAAATGATCAAATATGAGGTCATTATTGCTTGAATCATGTGCTTATTATAATCTTATTTTGAGTAAATTCTGACTGACTTAAAACACGATGAGTCAATGGGACAAGCCACTTAGTATTTTTTCAAAAAATGTTGTTCATGTCAAGGGAGACTTTTCTTGTTTCTTTATGAAACAGATAAAACAAAAAGATAATTGTGCTTGTTCCTTTGGCAAATCTTGTGTTAAGGCAGTCAAAATGTGCTAAAATTAATACATTTTGCCAAATTTGACTTATTTTTCACCACTTTTTGTGGTGAAGCTGAAGTAGAGTTACAGGATTTGTACTTAAATAATTTCTGTTTATGATTTGATAATTCCAATCATTCAAATAAGAATAAAATAAAGCATTTATTATTATCACATTTAAAATGGACCGCAATTACTCTTTCAGGCCCATCTGTTATGAATATAAAAAATATACCTGTCCTTGTC
>JAPMNZ010916375.1:0-18017 GCA_029875035.1 Pomatoschistus microps
CACACACACACACACACACACACACACACACACACACACACACACACACACACACACACACACGCACACGCACACATGTGACGAGGCATAACATAACACAAGCCAATTTTTTTCCCTAAATTTCCCCTCTCCTGCCCCTCACACGGAGCTGGCCCGATTTTGCCGAAATGCAAGCGTGAGCAGCCAGCAAAGCGTGTGACTTGTGGTTTGCAAGAAATGTAGCAGGAGAGCCGACATCTGGTTTGATATTAAGACGGTTGACAGGACTGCAGGAGGCTATCGTAGCGAGTGGGGAAACTTACAAGAAGCAAAATGTATAATTATTCAAATGGAGCATCATTACTGCGCAATTTTCACATTTCTGCTCATGCCATAATACTTCTACTACACTAAAACAACTGCAGGGAGCAAAGTTGAGTTTTTGTCTTTTCTAAATTAATGTATACATTTAATTTTGTGTTTTTATACATTTAATTTTGTGTTTTTATACATGTAATTTTGTGTTTTTAATGTTCTGAAATTTAAGACGGCTGCAGCAGACAGCTCAAATGAACTAGAAATGACTTGAGTTGATAGTGGGCAGACATTGTATGTTTTTATTTATTTTTAGCTCCTTTTTATTTATACACACTAAATGCTGTTGTTTTTAAATGATGAATGAAATGAATACAAAAATAAAAACAGTATTTAAATTATAAAAATGTAAATGAGAGGATAGAGATTATATAAGCCTTTGCTTCGCCCAAACCCTTTTCAAGCTTAGTACTTGTGCTATGTCTCTGTGTTTGTGTGTGTAGACTTGAAATACAAAATATCTGAATCTAATCTAAACACTTGCATACTTAAATAAACCGTATTCACTTCATATGATTAAAACAAATCCGATGTGCGGGTCAGCTATAGAGCATCTCGTAGCTCACCAGGGCCACAAGCCATGTGCCTCCTCCCTCAGGTCAAAGCCCCTGGCACCGGCACAAAGCAGAGGGCATCGTAATCTCCTAAAGCCTACAAGCCACCACTGCTCACAATGTTAAGAACAACCTCCACATCTTCACTTAAACTCAATTGTGCTTCTCAAATAGAAACCTCAACATTTCAATTAAATCTACCTTAAGATGAGTGATTACACGTGTCAGTTTTTGTAATGACTGTAGACACAAGGTATTATCACGCAGAGTCATTCTTAAACGCTGAAATCAAGAGCCAGACGCCTCTCAGATCTCCGACATGTGACGTGAGTGATCCTCAGTGGAAGAGCGGCGTTAGCGTACGCCGCCGTGGGCCTGTGTTCTGCTACTGCGTTACATTTACTTCTTGCAAGGTGCTTTGGAAGGTGAAGCCGAACAAAGAGCCCTCACCATAACCACTCCTCAAAGCACTATTTAATTAGGTGTGGAGCAACAAATCCTCCCCATTCAGGGGCCCCGGCACTTGCACCGCGGCGGGTGGAATATGGCGGCTAAGAGAGAGAGAGAGAGAGAGAGAGCGAGAGAGAGAGAGAGAGAGAGAGAGAGCGCCGTCATAACAGTGGAGGAGTGTGTTAACAAGCCCAACGCTACGACTCCGACTTATTGTCTCTTGAGTGGGACGCTATTAGACACACAAAACACTACAATGTGCTGAGGTGGTGATTGCTGGTCACTTTATAGACACACACACACACACACACACACACACACACACGTTTACACTGCAGCCATTCCCAATTGACTGAACACTTTAGAGTGAAGAAAGAACAGGCATGAAGAAATTAAAAATGCATTAGATTTTTCATTTTCACAGGTACGATTCTAAATTTAGAAACAGTACCTATGGTCCTTGAGCTCACAGGGTTTTTACTGGATAAACAATGTCAACTCGAGGTGTCTAGTTACAAATGCATAACTGACTGGGAGAAAGATTTTTGTTATAATCTCCCATTTAGGCTTACGAATTCACTAAGATGATGAGAATACACGCACATTTTATTTAAACTATAAACTGAAATTTAACTATTATTTTTTACGAATTAAAAATATAACACTGGTAAGCCTCCCAAGCAACCATATAGCACCACATTTATGCAATTGAGTATAGCTTCCTGGAGAGTCCAAAGTCACAAAGATATTAAATGTATTATTGATGATTATCAATGTATCTGAAATCTATGAAGTTGTGTGATTTCAGTTGAATTGAATTGAATATTCCCGTGCACAATGTGTCTAATTTAAATAGAAATAGAATAAAGAATGATGTAAAAATGATTCAAGTTCATAGGATGCCTTTATCTTATACACGTAGGAGGAAAAGAAAGAAAGGCTCAGACCGAGGAGGAACTGGGTGGTGGACTCTAATCCTGCAGAATAAAACAGCACATCCACCGAGACAAATCGTGTTTGATGGTTCCCCGCAGCTCGGTCCAGGCACAGCAGTCCGGTCTGGGAGGCCCATTGTGCCCAGTCTCCCAGGAAGGAAACACACTCACTATTTAATAGAAACGGGACTTATCCAATAGAATATTAATTCACAGATAACATGGTAAATGCAAATTGTTCTAATTCAGCAAACAAAAGGGGAAAAAGGAAAGATAAAGCAACTATTTGTATTTGCTTGATAGAAAATACTGAACATTCTCTTTATTATATCACAAGTGTAATACATATTTTTTCTATTACTAAGTAGTAAATTATAATTAGAATAGTAAATTTAGATGATCTCGGTCAGCAAAATGGGGTTGCTATTTAGGTTAAAGAAACAAATAACAATTAAAATGCTAGAAAATTATAGTGAAAACTATGAAAATATGAATAACTTCGTCTTGAACACATGAGACGGAGCCGGAAAGCACTCAGTGGAGCCAAATGTGTGGATGCAATTATGACCATCTGTTTTATCTGTAGTGCAGGACGATGTGTGAACGCATGTGCCGTCGATGACAAAGCCTCGTGGTCAGAGGACGGGCTGGACACTGCCTTTAAGCCAGCTACGGGTCAGTCTAAACACTGACAGCTATTCATGACCAGATCAAGTTGATGTGAGATTCTGTCCCTCCTCTGCCACCCATTTCCATATGAATGCTCAGTATGCTAAGCAAAAACACAAGCGAGCTCCGGGACACGTTGGCGATGCAGGAAACAGGCTCGACGCACCGCATTTATTTAAAATACACATTAAAACACATTTACGCTGAAGACTTTGGGGAGGAAATCTACAGTGCGCAAATGAAACCTTTAGAATAATCTCCAAACACAATTTCAACTCCAGCCAAGGTCAGTTCACTGTCAGCTGAGACACACAAACATGCACGCACACAGGCATGCGCGCGCACACACACACACCACACACACATTCTTTGAAATGCTTCATCATAACGGCCATCTGCACACACAAAAACACTGCAGAGGGAGCTACACATACTGGCTCCTAACCCAAACCGAAAACAGCAAATGCTTCACTGGAAGAGGGAAAAGGCCTGAATGCAGATGTGTGTAGCATCAAAGTGCCTTCACATTCTGATGCCTTAGGCCCAGAAGAAGCATCGCTGCGTCGCTGTCACATGCTCGGACATGTGTCTTGTGGGCCTCCTAATACACACAGACAATGCCACACACTCCTATTGTTCCCCTTTTGTCGTTGGTTGGGAGTCATGGTCCTGTCCCCCAATCGAAGTGTTTGAAGGTGGGGTTGAGACTTTAGGCTATCTATCACCGTCTACACACAGTCCTGACCACAGAACTATTGTTTATACTGTATATGTACAAACACCAAGTCTAATGGTGCTTTCTGAAAAGCTATAGGTTAGGGCTGGATATATATATATATATATATTGATCAATCTCAATTTGCATTATTATTATTATTTCCATTTTATTAAAATTGCTTATGTATACGCAGGGGGGAACATGTAAGGTATTAATTATTTGCCTATCAAAACAGAAACAGTGAGTATAGGAGAAAGATTATTGTCTCTCCATGTTTTTGTCGACAATCTGGATAGAGAAATAGTTATTAATGACTCATATTACTTTTTGAAATTTGTAACAATGAGAGCAGCATGTTCTTGAAAGAATTTATTTGTTCAATACCAAATAAATTAGGCTTTAAAGTCTCAACCTCAACATCCCTGCCACACACCCTTTTGAAAAAAATTGAAATATATAACAATCATTATCAGAATGAAACATGTAACATAGAGCCATAGTGCTCAATACAGGGATACACACTAGGATTTAATGTACACAAAATCATTTTTAATCTTGAAGAAAAGACTAATTCCAATTCTGTTTGTTTGAAGAAGCTGTCCTTTAGAACATACAGTTAATGGTTATTCCACAGATGTTACAGAATTACTGTATTCCAGCATTTTATACTATTCCTGAAATCATCAGGAATAATAATTCTTTTGTTAAAATAAATGAATTGTTCAATTAGTCAAACCAGGACAATCTGGACACTATATTCAGTAACATGTGGCTTCTGGACACCCTTTGGCTAATGAGGGATGTTAAATCAGATGGACAGATACTTAAACTTAATAATCACAAATTCATAAAAAAGATCTAGACAAATTATCCAAATGCTAATGATTCTCGCTGCAGTGTAGAGCAATCACATAATGAGCGATGAGAACAGGCCTTCATGGCTCAAGTGAAGTGTGTTCATGAGAACCCAGGCAGAAACTATTGAACAGAGACTTGCTCATTTCTCAGTTTGTTTCTTTCTTAATGTCTGACGTGTTTGTCAAACTGTGTTTGTTTGTACCATTTAAATGTTGCCTAGAAAAAACTTTTTTTTTTTTTTTTTAAAGAGAAACATTGCATCAATGAATCATTCTTTCACAGCACTCCCAATATCATCCCACAGGTGGAACGCTGCCAAAAACTACACTGTGTAGATTGAAATGTTACAAATTCAGAGATAACAAGTTACATCATTTAAAAACAAAATTTAGAAAAATGTGGAAATAGGAGGTGCCAAAATGCTGTTTGGGCCTCCCAGGTTCTGAGTGACAGTCAATTGCCCTCAGCCGACTTCACTGCCAGCTACACAAACAGAGAAGGAGAATGACATCACCCCTTTATCATTTACTAGATACTCTGGAGGCTCCAGTTCAGCAGGTTCACATGCTCTATGCAGATGGGACTCATGGTAACGTACTGAAGCAAGATATCTGTCACATTACAGCCACCTTCTTCAAATCTTTCCCTGCGGGCAGGCCTGCTTTGCCAACGATGTGTGCCATTACATAAGGATAGGGTTACAATATGCTGTGCTCACCTCATCACTGGGGATCCATCTATCAAGACTTTCAAGTAAGGCCTGAGATTCCCTTAAGGTTTTACGATATATGTTATTCATGGGGAGCAAAGATAAATAGCTTTAAAAGCTTCTTTAGCTTTGGTTGTAAAATCCTCAATGCATCTTGATAACATAACAACACAACAATGAAAAAACAAACGTGTAACACACTTAAGAAGTCCATTTTAATATGTTCACTAATATTTATCTAAGTTCAGTAACTAAATACAATGCCTTAGAGTTCATTTGAGTGACTTTACTTTTTTAGGGGTAGGGGTCTGTAGGGTTTCAGACCAATATTCCCAGAGATGCTACAGCAGAGTTGAGATCATGGAGAATATAGGTGACAAGCAGGATATGGTCAGAATAAATAGATAAAGTGACCAGTGGACGCTATTTCAGAAACACTAACCAATGTTTTATGACAACATCCACTCATCTTCTCAAGCCAATGCCATCTCATCCACTAAAAGTAAAAAAGCTAGACTACTTTCCATTTTTCAGCAGCAGAAAATAATAAAATGTGTTTTCCATCATCAAAAAATAAAGCAAAAGCAATTTCCAAAAAACCAAAAGAGTGTTTCAAGGCATGAAAAATATTACTTCTCTCTGAGTGAGAAGGCCAAAGACCAAGTATTGGAAAAAAAAAACCCCTGCTCCACCATTTGGATTGCAATCTATTCATTGCTCCAGTTTAATTTCTTTTGGGTGCATAATCCTTTCAGTTTCAATAGCAAATTTAACAGTCCCTAAGGTCCAAGCACCAGACTGGTCAATACAAAACCAGACAACTAATTACGACGCACTCTCTCCTCCCCTGGCCCCTGCCCCCTCCCCTCTCCAGCAGCTGTGGGGTTCATGTACACAAGAGCAGCAGTCAGCCAGTATTAGGTTTCCACTTCCCAGATCTCCCTTAAAAGCTTGTCCCATAATGGCCCTTCAGTCACACAAACACGCATAGGGTTTCATAGAAAAACGCACACACACTTGGACAACCACATGTGAATATATAGACATTCACTTAAACCATTTTGATGACTCCCCAAATAGGGCCCCTCTGGTGGGCCTGCCTCAACTTCCACTCAGCGCTGTGTCTTTTCATAGGTGCGAGACTCCTGCTGAACTGTCCATGGATCAAAACACATCTAATAAAGGGAGATGCGGCCGAGATATGACGCATACTGTTCATTAATGTAATACTCTAATGCTATTGTTCTTTGACACTCTATTGCTCTTTACAAGTGGAACAACGACATACGTTTCTATAAAGCCTTGCTGTTAAGTAGTAGCTTTAAGAGCGTGTAATTACCATGTAATTGATGCCTTGTTTTTCAAGTAATAAATTACAGCCCAACTTGACAGGCTGTTTGCCTAATAAAAAGGGTTAAAAGCTGACCTATACATCACAGCAGCGGAGTGCTTCAGCCTGTTAACATTTGACCAGCTATTTATGGACAGGTGCCTAAAATTTACTGAGAATTAATAATCTCACAATTGAATATTTAATTATTGGCCGGATTACTTACCTAAACAAATATGAGTCAGAGTTTAATTTTCATTTCTCATCCTGAGTTTACTTAAATGTATCCATAAAGACCTCTAATCATGCTCTAGATACATCCTTACAGTCCTGCGTCATGTTGTGACTGCGCTCTGGGTCTAGAAGCCGGCGGCCCCTCGGGCTTTGATCAGGACCTGCCACATAGGAACTTGCTGCAACCAATTTGCTGATGACTTTAAAAGTCCTGTGGTTAAGATCACTTCTCTGAAATAATAGGAGGAGTTACCCCCCAGTGACCCGAGCGTGCCGTTCTTTGTCTCACTGATAATGTTTGTCTTCTCCATTGTGTCTGCATTAGCAGCCCCACACCCCCACACCCAGCGTCGTGACAGGCCACACAGAGGAAATACTACATGTATGGGAGCCATTTCCCTTTGCTGAGGACCTGCGCACCTGCTGTACTAGTCCATTCCTGATGTTAAAAATTTTGAAAACAAAAAGTGAAATAAAACAGCTGTAGATGATAATGGATGGGGATAAAACGGACACACAGTCTCCATCGCAGACATGACATCACCGTCCAGCCTAATGGGGATTACTTGAGCTAAAATCCAATGTCTTGGATGTAAGCGTACGGAGTCATTCTGGAGCTTACCAGATGAATAATATTACACAAAAGTAGCCTGATTGCCATCATGTAAACATCATGCAGAAGTGCACACCCTGACTATAAGAGTCTTTTAAGCAAACTTTTGAGTGAAGTCCTGTGATGCTGATGCAACACAAGTGCAATGCTGTTTTTTAACTTGGGCAGCACCAATAATGTTGTTTGTACGTGCTTCAAGCAGCACCAACATCAGGATTTGCTCTCAAACATTTTCATTGAAGGATGCACTTTAAATCAAATTCTCCTCTTCCTGAGGCACAGAAAAATAGAAGTTCTGCTCTTTCCTGTAGTTGTCTGTGTTTACCTACTTTTGTAGTGTTTGTTCTTATGGCACCTCTCACAAAACGCAGCAACAGACTAACAACTTATAAATGAAAGCACTTTTCCTTTCGCCGCTTGCAAACAAATGCACTCATTTATTACCATGGCTCTCATAAGAGGAGGCTAAAAGTGGAGCCTGCTGGAGTCATTGAGGTTAACTGACCATATGTTTACACCTGACATCAACAAAACCACGACCATCATCTGTCCTGAGGGTTCGCCACATTAACAAGGGCAAATATACAACACCGTTATGTCAGTGTGGTATATGCTAAAATACTGTATGGGACAGGGCCATCTGTAAACTTTACTAATTGTTTTATGGGAAATAAATAGCTATACATCCCGTCTGTGAGCCTGATTTTCGACCGCTTGTTTACACAGAAGTTTAATACATTCACAGCTCGTGTGGTTTATTTATGGATGACCCACTTGTGCAAATACACCTCTACACGTTTTGTAGCACCACAAAAATACTTTCTTCCATTAAATTAAAGTTGGATTACTCCTGCATGGATCCAGGCTTAATCACACTGTGACAAAAGAAAGGGGCGAACGAATGCCAGACATTTGATTCTCAGGTTACTCAGATCAGTGGTTCCCAAAGTGAGGAACGCAGGACACTAGCTGAGTGTTCATAATTGCATTAAATCTATATTGTAAGTGAAATTAGATCAAAATGCACATTAAATCACATTACAGTTAGGGCTGTAATCATTAATTGAGTAATCACAATTTAAAACTTTTAGCAATCGATTAATCGTTATCTGCCCATATTACTTTTATTTTAAAATACAAACTAAGAAGTACAGTGTATAACTGTATAAAAAAATATCAGGAATTGTGTAACTGTATTTTCAATAACAAAATGGTTTCTCTGGTGGCTTCACTTCAGGTTTTATGTCTGCATGTTAACAACTCAACAATAATTGCTTACCAAACATCCAGAAAAATTATTCTTAAAGACTGCTCTAAGTACAATAATTATGCATGTCTTGACACTTAACATTATTACTACTTTTGCTCTTCTTACTAACGTTATTCTTCAGTGGGGGTCCCAGCATGAAAGTTTGGGAACCCCGACTATAGCAAATAAATGGAGGGACCACGGGAGACTCATCCAGTCCATTTTAAAGACAAGAGTGAGATCAGAACCCCACACTGCAAATGATATTGAGGGGAGAAAACTATTTCAGCTGCCAAAATATGAACTTTAGACAAAATCAGGAGCCCTCAAAAAGAGGCAGTTATTTGTATTCTTATGAGCACTAAACTTTTCTCCATCACTAAAACTATTTCAATAATGAACGGTTTCTGAATTGTGAAAGAACGACTTGTTTTTGACTGTTTGCTGCGAGCCATTGTGCTGTTTGGGCCAAGTGCCAGTCGCTTTGACCCCTTGAGGTTCCCTTCCCCCACACGGCCCCAGCTCTACCTTGACCCTCTAAACTTCAAATTCAAAAGCACAAAGCCCTTCTCTGCTTCAAACAATATAAAATCAAATAAATGTTATAAAGAAAAAAGAAAAACAACACATTTTAAAATGAAAGCACTGTCTGTACTCTACAATTATTAAACATGAAAAGTGAAAAGCAGAGTTCTTAGCAATGAATGAATCCACAATACAAAAAAATGAGTAACAAGTAAACTTACCACAAAGAAAACGAAATCTGAGCCCAAGAATTGTCTATCCCCAATCCACTTGCATTTTTTGGAGCTCCCATATGGCAACCCCACCTCTCCAGAGAGGCAGAGTAACTGAGGGAGGGAGGGAGCAGGACATTGGTCGTGGTGAAGAGATGGAGGGGACCGCTGCAGCTGTGCATTCATGTCAGTATCTTCTAAATCCAAACCACTTTTCCGAATGCGTCGCCCGAACAAAACAGTGAAAAAAGCTGCTGAACAAAGTAGCTCACTGACACTGGAGACGAGGAAGGGAGGGAGAAAGTGAGAGTCCTGAGCTCCAAGTAGAACGACAGCAAAAGAAAACAAGACGCTCGCAGAGGAACGCAGAGGCCGGGGCACAAGTACAGGTTCAAGTTTGGAGCGTTTCCTTCACTTGTGACCAACAACTTGTGAGCTGCCAAAGAGGAGGGAAACAGCCTGCGCAGACGAGGAAATAACACATAATACCTTCCAGCTTCTTTTACCCCCAGTGCTCCCTCCCTCGCTCACTCCTTCACTCACTCGCTCTGGTAATAAGCCTGCTGTACAACCCCCTCCTCCGGGCGCTGGAATGCAAGGCAAGAGTTTCAAGAGGCCCAGTTAGACAAGCTCCGGACTCTGTGCACCTTGACCCGCGGGTCAGACGCAGTGTGTGCGCAGAGCATTAGTGCTGTCTGTGTATACTTACATGTGAGGGGCCAGGCTGGGCTGGACAGATCATGTAACCACAGTGGAGCAGCAACTTGACCAAGGACATTGTTGATGGACTTTTACAGCACAGAATCATGTTGTGCACTAGAACACGTACATCCTGCCAACATCTGTTATACACTTATTCAGATTTCTTTACCACAACATATAATCTAAAGATATTCTCAACGACAAGGTTTAGCCCTTTGTGAAAGAAGAACACTTCTATTCATCTATAGAAGAGAGGAGGAGGTTCAAAGTATAAAATACAATATAATGCCAAGGATTTTTCTCTTCTTTTCAGACACTAGAAACTCACTATACACCATAGAAACACAAATGGTGGATTCTGGTTTCCTTGAAAACAGATCCTATACTTTTACTATGAGGAAAGTAGTTACTAAAACATAATATAATTCTCAATCTCATCTTTTTATCATTGTAAAAGCACTGTTAAAAAGTGGCGCGTAAACGCACATTACTGGCTTTGCCTTTGTTTGGTTTCTTGCAATAAAAGATTTTAAATCCTTCCAATCAGGCAGGTGTGCGTCATTTGAATAAGAGAAGCTGGTACTGTCTGCCGTCACAGCCCTGCATTGTGGCTGTTCTGCATGTAAAAACCTATTCTTCAAATGCATTCAAGTGTTCCTGCTAATACGGATCCCTCCTGCCCTCTGTCTCCAAAAGTACACTCTGTGCTTTTCTACAAAATGGTCATTTGTGCCAGTTACTTGTAGACTGAGAAAAAAATACTCTGGGTTAAGCATTGCATTCAATGCTTTGCAGCTGAACCCCAAATATGTAAATCTTATTTACTTACTGGAATGATGAATACTTGCTGCAGTAGAACTCCGAGCATCATTGAACAAAGCCTTTCATTCCAAACTCTTTTTTTCTAAAAAAGAGAAAAAGAATGTATTCATCTTTTTGTTTCAATCAAGCCAGACATCAGGTGTACTTGTAAACTTGAGTACAACAACTATATAATGTATAACTATATGTATAAGTATATAACTTTGAACAATCATTCATTATATAGGGTATTTAGAGGACAGTAAAATGTGCTAAAGCGTCATTTCTGTTTTGAGCTGAATCAACAAATATAGCAAATGTGACAGAGAATATTGTGTGAATTGCAGATCAAACATTTAGTTCTTATTGAATATTACTTTATTAACATCCTCTGTTTAGAGCATAAATATAAAAAGACAAGACCATTGTTACAACTTTATAGAGTTATAATTCAAATGTTTACCTGCAGATAAAGAACACACAGAAGAAACACTGGTAACCCAAATGAGAGGCTCATTCATGCTGTGATTGGATAATTATTTTCTTGATCTACAACGCAGACAGTGTAGATCAGAAGTATAATCTATGATTCAGATTAGAATAGATCAATGGGTTGAGAAGAGTCTGGTTTAGACGTACCAGAGACTGGAGCATAGAGCTATAATAACACATATACTTATGGTGCATAGAGCTATAAAGACACATGCACAGATGGAGCAGTTATTGTTATAGATCCACGGCATAGACCTATAATCAATGATATCTGGTTCTTTTTTAGTTACCGTAGGCTGTGTACCAGAGATAAAGCTCACTGCTGCCCCCCAAAGGAGATACATGACCACCTCTTGTATTTGTCGAACCAATGTGCATTTCTGTAGAATAACCTTAAAATAGATCCATGAGAATAACCTGTGTAGTTTAGTTTGTTTTGTAAGAAAACATTGGTTTATAACAGTTTTCTGTATAGGCTATATCTAATTACTCATGAATTTTATTGGAGAGGGAAAAACATAGCCAGTAGGCTCAAAATGACACACAAGCACAGTATTTGTCATGTAAACCGGGTTTCTGAGACGTAGGACATGCTGGACAAATCTTCTCCTGGATATTTGTGTTATTGTTAAAGGAGAAACCATAGGAAAAACACACCACGTCGACTTTAAAGATGTTACAGATGATGGAAGCGTGAGTTCAAGACATAACTTCATTTGGTAGGCCAACACACGTGAGGCTACATGTTAATTAGCTAACACGAACTTTCCAGCATTAGCGAACTTATCCCTTATTATAGATCCATGACTTACCCATAATAAGACGAATTCATGATTACCACGCGTTCCTGTACCTGACATCACGTGGACACTGGACGGCTGTAGACGTGTGGCCCCTGAGCCCTGGCCCACAGTATCCATGGACCCCCCCTCACTACTGTCCATTACCCTCTACATACCATGGATCTACAATAATAATAACGCTACGTTCTTGTAAGAATGGGCTGGGAGCTGATTGGCTGAGTGAGGGTGGTTCTCTCTTTTTAATTTTTCTGTCTAGAAAATGGTTGATCTAGTGACATCACAACTAGAACCACCAGAGGGACTAAATACTGCAGTTTGGGGGTTACGTACAGTCTTTATATCTTACCGAATGTCTCTCAAGCTCTGGGAGAAAACCAACCAATGTTCATAGAATACATGAAAAACAAAGCCAACAAAATATAGAAGAAATCCCACAATGTTGATTGATCTTGAATTCTTTATTTTCATATAAATCATTATTGTTGGTTTATTGAAATGTAAACAATTAACAATGAGGGGGAGCACTTATTAATGTGAATGAGTTCAGTTCTTTCTCCAA
The DNA here is from genome assembly GCA_029875035.1 of Pomatoschistus microps. Lineage (NCBI taxonomy): Eukaryota > Metazoa > Chordata > Actinopteri > Gobiiformes > Gobiidae > Pomatoschistus > Pomatoschistus microps. Next base: position 12,768 of record JAPMNZ010916375.1, read on the forward strand.
AACAGTGAGTAGGAGAAAGAACATGGAGTCCTCCTCTTCATCCTCCTCTTGAACCAACCGCACATGTTGATAATCAAACACATTTATTTTTGGAGCGTCCAAAATCACAGCAGTAGTCTAAAAGAGAATGGTTAATTTGCCAACAGTAAATTAGAAAATCTACAGTTTACATCACAATCTTTCTATACTATCTATATTCTGGAGGGTTACATAATATGAAATGAATCAATGTGGATTTATCTCTGATTTAAAGCTCATTTTCAAACCACAAAAAAATGGAACCATGTAATAAGATAAATCTAACTTGTTGTTTGGTTTGTTCACTAGTTTTTTACGTGTTTTGGCCACATATGAAAAAACAGTGAATAAGAGACGACCATCCTCACTCATCTAATCAGCAATGATGACACAAGGATCTCTAATGGGATGAAAGAAATATTGTGGTCTAAATGTGTGTACAAGACCATTATTGGGACAAACAGCATGAACAAATAATGAAAATCAATTATTTAAATCAAATAGCTGCAAACAAAAAAATAGTTAAAACAAATCAGCACCTTGTTTTATTTACAAACTTGTCCGGTGCACACTGAAGACTTTTGCAAATGTAATCCAATGTGGTTTTACTGCAAATGGCAAATACAATGAATGTGAATCTGAATCGAATCCGCGATGTTGTATTTCTGTATATCCTGTGCTCATAACTGCAGGTTGGGGCGAGTTCTTCCATGTTGGGGGCCTAAAATCCAGCATTTTTTTCCTTCCATATTGCAATATTTTGAAATAATCCCTCAATTTTATTCATTTTAGCTTCCGATAAAACAATATTGATTAATGGGGTTGTGGTTAATGTCACAACTTTATGTCTTTAAAACTTGGTGAGTCAACTCCTGGGCATATTGGTTTGGCAGCAGCAGAGACATCAGTCATGTAGACAACTTTTACATAGCAGCTGCCATCATGAAGCTCTCTGTCACATACATTCGTCAAACTGTTGATATAAAAGAGGTTTTCTGAGGACAAGGCCATAAATGCCTCTAACACCACTTACACTCTCTTCCTGCCAAACTGCCATGGGGTTTGAAATAATACTAGATATGCCAAGAGAGCTGGCAAAGGAACAATGCTCTTAAGTTCTGTGAGCTAACTTATGGGGAGGGGAGGGGAAATTACAAGAGAGCGGATCGTGTGTGAGGGTAATGATTTATGTCCCGTTTCAAAGAAAGTTGGTGAATACTCTGTTTAGAATTTCACGTTAGAATGGTGATTGATTCTGAATAAAGAGACTTGTTAGGCGAAATATCTATTCAAGGAAAGACATGGGTAAAAATAAACAATTTACGAGACCATGAGGGAAATTAGTGCAAAGTATTTTTCAACCTCTGCCCTTTCAGGTGACGGGTCAGCATCACCACTCTCATTATTAATATTATTATCATTGTAATCTTTAAACCCCCCTCCTCCTCTCACTACCACTATTTGAATGTTTAGAATGAAGACTTCCATGTGGTAGTCAAACCCTACCAAACCTCTGAAGCTAAAACCTACAAAACCTCTGAAGCTAAGCAGGACAGGACCTGGTTAGAGCTGTGATGGGAGACTTCTGAGAACAGCAGGTGCCATAGTGGGGCAGCTGTTAAGTGCCCCACTATGTCTGTAGTATATCTAAATGTACATTCATATGAAATTCACAAAAAGGGGTGCCCCAAGGATCCATTCTGGGCCCTGTCCTTTTTACTATATATTTATTAATATAGTAATAAATATGAATTATTACAAATCCTCAAATCATTAGATCCTTATAGTTATTAACATGCATTACTGTATACCATCTAAAATGGATCCAAATTCATCTACTGTAGATGATGCAGTGCTGTATGGACCCTCTGCTAATCAGGCCATGTTCAAACTGCTTTTTTTATCAACCAGGGCTCACTCTGCAAAGCTTCTGCAATGTGACCAGATCAGGATTTGACAAGCAGGTATGTCCATTATTGTTGATTAGAATAGACTACATTGTATAATGTATAGTTTAATACATAGTCTATAAGGGGAACAATATATTATTTGTCTACACTGAAGTTAAATATGTCTGATACTCATAGTGTCCTTTTCAATCACCTTTTTACTCAGGTGAAGTGGACAGCTCTTTGATGGCCTCTGTTGGTCATATTGAAGATTGCAATTAAACACATTTCTGACTCCTGGAGAGAAGAACTCCCTGAATACAAATGAATGATATTCTTTACTCATCCATCATCTTTGTTGTTCAGTGTTCTAAAAATCCCAACTTGGCTGCGTTTTGTAGCAGACACCTCTTGTGTCCATCCTGTGATGTCCAGCAGGCAGTCATCCTGTTGCTCTCTTATCACTGCAAACACATGTGGGGCTCTTTTCATTTGTCACTGTCCCAAAACAAGGACACATGCTTGCGTTTTCAGCTAGACAACCTTCAAACGAAGCCTTTGCCGAGAACTAAACAAATCACAAAGCAGTGATGTGTGCTACATTCCCTTTTCATATCATGGATTAAATTCCAAAAAGGGAAAAGATCTGAGAGGGTAAATAGCTCATGCAAATAAAATGAAGGCTGATGTGTGATGGAGGGAGAGCTGCTTATTTCCACGGAAACTGAGCCAACAGCAGCAACAACAGCAGCGATCCCACGAGAGCAGATTTATGCTTAGTATCGGCCATTACAGGGGGTTGTTGATTAGCTGTGCCCGAGCTGTCGGCTCAGAGCAGCAAATCTCAGCAGTTCAGAGCTGGATGCTGGGCCTCCATTAATGAGGCAGTCAGATGGGCGGCCGCACCTTTTGTTTGTCCACTGATGGAAGTCTTGTTTGCCACAGCTGCGTCTCCATGGAAGTGGCACCTTGAAACCCCTCCACCCTCCACCCCTCTAACCCTCACCCCTCCACTCCTGGTGTGAGGCGTATAACCACTATTAAACACCAGCCCTTGGCACACTGCACAGATGCCATTTCTCTCTCCACACAACTTTCCTCTGACCATAAAACAGTCTAACAAGAGCAGGGACCCTCGCAGAGCGCCGTAAAGTGTTGAGCTACACAGGAGGCAATTTGAAATCACTTTTTTTCTATAGACTAGACCTAATTTTGTGGGATGTTAATTGATATTCATTCTAAAGAGATTAAAGTCTAAAGTGGAAAAAGATGGTAAATAATGACTTGACAATGGCTCGGCCTTTTATCCAACAGGAGGTGGTACATTGCCAAGGGCGTACACCGCAGCTGCACTTGAGTTTTCAAAGTGGGAATTCCTGCACTACAATGAGCTGACTCAACTGATTTCTGAACAGCGTTTTTTACAATGCACACTGGTTTGGGCTTGATGTAGAGTTGGTTTGGTCATGCTCTGTTTGGTGTTCAAAAAGTGAACTTGTGAAATAATAATTTTTTAAAAACCCAAGCAAGAACAAACAAGAGACAAAAAAAGAAGGAAAAAAAACCGACAAACATTTTTTTTCACATTCACTTAAAAACTAAAAATGAAAAAAATTAAATCATTTTCTTCCACCTTTTTTGGTGCTTTTCTTTTTCTGTCTTAACTGAGTATTCTTCTAAATTGTGATAGTGCTCAACAAGCTTGCAGTATTTAAAGATCTTATGTTAGTAGACTTAAACATGAAGTGTTTCCCTATGAGAAAAAAATTATGTACAATCTACAATCTCTTTAAATTGTATGTCTCCAAAAAACCGTAATAATATTGAAGAAGGATACAGTTAAAGCTTTATATCTACATTATTTAGAAATGTTACCCATTTGAGGTTTTATTTGAATGACAGAATTGTGCAAGAACAACTTGAACTTGAAATAAGGATGAGGACATACCTTAAGAATCTGCAGTGAAGTTCTCCATGTTTGTCTGTACTTTAGTAACAACAGCTTTTCCAGACATCAAACCGTGAATCCTGGACTGTAGAGCCAAACACAAGTCATTATGAAGTGAACGAAATAGACTCGGATGAACAATCAAATACAATAATCAATTATTTTCTTCAATGATATATTATTTTCAACTATGGTTTAATACTAACATTGCAAACAGGGTTGAAAAAAAAAATTATAAACACTTTGCATTCATACATTTTCCTGACCCCATGACTTGCATAGGTATTGTTTTGGTAAATATAAAGGACAAATTAAGTTGTGTTTCCATCTTGAATAAAAGATCAAAATCCAGTATGTTGCTTGTGAACTGAATGTGGCATTAATAAGTCTATAGGGAGACTTTTTCCTTTGAAATTCTTCAAAATTCAATCACAAGAATCTGGCACATATGAGTAGCCAGTATTTCCTGAAATAAAACTTAAGAAAAAATATAAGTTTACATTTTCATGAATCATTTGTGACCATTATTTAAGCTGGACTAATGTTTTTTTTTCACTTGTCCGTCATCTGCCAACACATTCCCACTGTCTGTGAAAAGCAAGTCTACAAAAGCATATCTCCAGCTTCACAGAGCGGCCATAAAAGCTCGCCTATACGTTACTGAGAACACATTTAACGCTCTCGACCTTTCAACAAATTTACTGTGGCCAAATCTAACCGCTTTTTACAGTTGTTGCAAGCTTATTGAATTGGCGGTAAAATGGAAATTGGCAGTGGTGTGCGCCATGTCTCAGCTGTTTTTCAACCTTGACAATAGCAGGCCATGAATTCTGCGGGGCTCACATTTGGATGCAAAGGAGACAGTCAGTCCAAACCACAAATTAGGCTTGCCTGTCCATCAGTATCATGGTTGTATAATAAATAATCCAATGTCTGTATAGTCTGTAATCATCACTGAACTTGGCTGCATACTGAACTCAAGTCAATAGAAATAATGAGGAAAATTGAAGGGATAGCGTGCCAATAACGATAATTAATGTCCCGTAAACAAAGCAGTCTGTTCGGGATGGGTCAATTATATAAGGCCAAGGTAAGGTTTTGAACACAAGCTGTGCACTGAAGATAACTTTGCAGCTGGAAGGTGAAATAAGGACAAGAGGCGAGTCGATAAATCCTGTATATTACAGAGTGCAGGCTACTTAAAATGACAAAGACAGGTTGATTTCTACAAAGATACAAATGGTGTGAAAACTCTTTCTACAAGCCTTTCCAAACTATGGTGTTATATTACTGTGTGCAAGTGGGTTTGAAAGAAAATGAGTATCTATGACCCTATGTATCATCAAAGTTATACATTTTTTTGGCACATTTCCTGAGTTACCCTTTGGTTAAAGC
>JAPMNZ010916412.1:210-11383 GCA_029875035.1 Pomatoschistus microps
ATTGTGTGCGCAGGAAAGAGTTGTCTGTGCGCAGAGACCTAAAAGCACTGCGCGATTGCGCACGCGCGCAGCTTAGAGGGAACATTGCTTACAGCCAAATGTCACTACCGGCATTCAAGGTAAATGGTCACATTTATATAGCATTTTTCTACCTTTTCAAGGCACTCACAGCATTGCACATCAGGGAAGCAATCACGGAGTCACACACTAATTCAGACTCTGAAGGCAAAGCAGCTTGAGTGTCTTGCTCAAGGTCACATGGCATAAATCACCGAAGAGAGCTGGTTTCACATCGGATTGATCAACCACTGATGATTATGTAGGAAGCAGGATTTGAACCACCTCAGAGACAACAAACGCTATACCAACAGAGCTACTACCTGCCAGAGTCTTGGACCTGCTGCGACTGAATCAAGCTCCACAAGTTAGATCTCTCCAGACAGGAAAGAGAATGAGTAGACCGCTTTTACGTCTATGATAACTTTATATTGATCAGTCAATGGAGGTTGGCATTGACTGCAGCAGCTGTGGTGGATGAAAGCACAGGTACTGGCTGTAAAAGCTATCATAAAAAGAAGCCCACCAGAGAGGACAGGGATGAAGTCGGAACATAAATCCAATCAAGTATCTGTGGTAAGAGTCATATTTAATGTGACATCTTAAGTTGTGTTATTATTTATTCATGTTTGTATTGAAAAACCCAGAATGGGACTTAGGATTTCCCCACGCACACAGTGATTCATTATAAAACAAAGTACATTTCTCAACCCAAGATATGCTAAATACACAGACTCCATGTACCGAATATTACACCTCAATTATTCCACCAAAGATAGAATAGAGCTAATTGCTTTCCCAACAGCTGCATAGAACCAGCGCCTTAGATCAGTATGTGTGTGGAATGTTTACCAGCAGATCAAACTCTCGAGAAGCCGCTGGAGTGTGAAATGGGGATGGCAGTGAGAGATGCAAATGGACTTACTCGGGTAAATCACTGCTTTAAGATATACCCTATGTCCACGTACTCTTCCACTCTGCAAGGGGATTTAATATTGTTTGGTTATGCCTCTGCAGTTTTATTATAATCCGTGTTGTGCTTTGTATTTGCCTGGTGCCACAAAATGAGATGTAGTGGACTCTTTGAAAACAAGCCATCATCTTGCCTTCTTCGCCTTCCCTTGGAAACATTACACCAAATTACATCTTCGGAAATGTCTCAAAAGCAAGCTCTCAATTCGTCTCCAAACAAGCTGGTCCATTTGATTTTTGTATTATGAAAGTACTCTGCTCCCCTTGAGCACAACTCTCTGGAAACCTCTCAAGGCAATCCAGTTGTAAATTCACCCGTCTTTTCTGGGCCTAATTTAGACCTTAGCTGGGGAACAGGCAGTTAAATCTACTGTTTTTTAAACCACAAAGTGTTGATTGAAGCAGCCATTTTCAAATAAGAGTGGGGAACAGTTTACCCCCGCCTATGCCTTGTCCATCCATCCTCGTTACAAAAACCCCCTTTAGCTGTGGGGCGTCCCGTGGCCTGACACCGCACTGCTTCTGTAAGCGGCTGTATTAAGACTGACTCTTCAATTCCACACGATCGATGCCGTCACTTACACACAGGCACAGCGCTGATTACACTGGCCTCAATTTGCAGCGCTGTTGTGGAAGTGCAGCAGGACAGAGCGGTGGTGCCTAAGGAGGTCCACCTGCAGAGCTGCGACTACAGAGGGGTAACAACTCAATTACGATTATGTGAGAAATTATTATCCATGTTGAAACAAAAGTGGTGCTTCAAACCACAGGTGAACATTAGAATATAGTTCAAAAGTGCTTTTTATTTCTCTAACTCTACTTACAATGTGAAACCAATACATAGCGACATGTGCCTCTGTTTATTATGATTACGATGGCTTACAATCCTTTTTCACATTCAAATTTTCTGTGAGGTTTTTACAAACTGTGAACCAATTAAGCACGAGTTAGCACTCTCACTTCTCAGCAAGACGGTCCTTTCTGGGTGGAGATTTTGTGTTCTACAGTTTTCCCTACTGCTAATTCTCTCTCTGGGGCCAGGACCTCCCTGAAAACAATATTCTGGCATATCAGTAGCACTTTCCTGTTTTGATACAAGAAAAATACTACAATTTATGAGTTTCACATTGTTAGTTTAATTACAGAAATGAATAGACTTTTGAAGGATATTGTATATTTTTGAGTTTCACCTGTGTATGCCCTTGACAGTTTTTCCACACAACAAATTCTATGATTTAAAGATTAAATGATTGGGCAAATCACTGCTTGCATGTTACCCATAATACTTTGTGCCTTGAGGAGGGAGCGAGCATGCGGCCATATAAGAGATTCATCGCCGCTGTGGATCATCTGACTTTCCACCGAGTGCTCGGAGCATAAACGTCTAATGAAGTGGAACGTTTTTCTTCGAATTTGCTATTGATCTTTCAGTATTCTATATAATTGTAATTCTTGGTTGTCTTTTTCGATTGTTGGAGCAATTAATATCACAGCAGAAGTTATTTTTACCTATTCTCTGGCAGTAGATCTACTCACAATCAAAACAACCACGCCAATTAATCCATCATCTACAGTGCGTTACCAGAGGCAACCCCCGCAAGGCGCAAAGCATTATGGTATTGTGCCATTGTGGCTCTTCTTTGTAAAGATGAAGAAAGGTAAGCAATCTTTTAACACCGCACTATTTACTTGTAACAGGTCATGCTCACAGACAAACTATTAACTGCTGTTGGCTGTTACGCATTCTGTTTCAAGAAAAAATCATCAAACCGAGCCTGGTGGAAAATAAAACTCTAAATGTTTCTCTGTGATTTCAGACTCAAAAGGTAGAAGCGATGGGGTAAGTTGGAGACAAAAGAGAACCACTTGAGTGCACTTTTTATGTCGGATTACAGAGCAGAAACTCCAACAAAGGCACCAAGCACAATACGAGTCAATATGTGCATACCTGACATGCCTTTGTGAGAGAGATGAGAAACGTGAGCGGGAAGAAAAACATATTAAAATGAGCTTGTTATGCCACCGTGTATTGTGCAAAGCTTGTGAATGCTGCTGTATATAAATAACAACACGAGATGGAGAGAGACTGAATACACACAGGATCGGTTAATTATGTTGTTCTCTCTATTTGGCATCGTTGGTAAATACCCCAGAAATAAAATTAGGTCTATGGGTCTTGTGGGTGACGCGAAGAAAAAAACAAAGCAAAGCCAATAATATTGACAAATCAATTTCATGGAACAATCCACAATTTGCACATTTTCAATAATGCAGAGATGCAAATACACACGCACAGTCTTATTAATATTCAAAATGTATTCCAATGTGGTTTTAGTGCAAATGGCAAATGCAATGAATCTGAATCAAAAGTATAGATACATATAATTGATTAGAAACTGAAGAGAGAGTCTGGCTGGCTAGCTATAATCTCTGAACAGCTATAATATCATAAACCATAATGTTCACCCCTTAATGTTTTTTTAGGCAAATTTTTGTTTATCTTTTATAGGCCTTTACCAAATGGTTGAGAGGCAGTTTGATGGTAAAAGTGCCTCAGATCAAGCGAGATGCCCCAACGATGTATTTCTTTCAGTTCAAAGCATGCTTCAAGTAAATACAGTCACTCAAAGGGTTGAACGTAACAAAAAAATACACTAAACACTTTAAAAGACCGTTGTTTTTACCTCCAGTTTGAGACCAACCAGCCTATTGTTTTACCCTTCATTGTATGCCCTCATCCCCACTGTTCTCTCACGCTGCCTCTTTGTCTTGGTCCATCTTCATCAACCACCTTAATGAGTTCCATTGGAGCTCATTTGAGGCGGTGATTAGATGTGTGCTAATAAATGATGCGTGTTCTCTGTGGGGCGCCATGTTGGTTTGGGCCAACACTCTGCAGGGGAGCCTCAAGTCTCACTGCACAACTGTTGTTGCCAGCGTAGAAAATGCATGTATCTATATGGTGTTCGTGTTGGATAAGGTCAACACACACGCACAGAAAAAGCCAATTAATTTCAGCAAAAGGTGTAAGGTGTAAGGTGTATGTTTTGATAAATAAAATAAAAAATGCTTGGTAGTAGGAAAGGAAATATTTGTTTGAATGTTAAATACAGAAAAACACATTTGAAGGGGAAAAGATATTGAATGGGAAATAGAAATATATCTGTAAAAGTGTTAAAACAATGAGCCACAATTAGCAGTGAAAATTTGCATGATGGATTCATGGAGTGAGTAATATGACCTTGATGGGTCATTGGGAAACATGTGCTAATGTCTCCCGTGACAAAAACGCAAATTACCCTCATTTGTCACTGACCAATAAGAGAAAGGAAAATTACATTTGATATCCTTTTCCCCCAGCTACACTAGCAAAGAGGCGACCACACACTCACCTCAAATACATACTATATACTGTATTTCTGTGTTAATAGAAACTTATTTTAAATGGCTGGTTTAGGATATCCAATACTCCATTACAAGCTTGCCAATATCCACAGATAATGCGCTGCTTCAATTTCACACCAGCTCCATCATACGTATCAACTCGCTCTGAAGTTAGACTAGAATGTGTTGAAAGTCGTTTCATGTGTCTCTGGCAGAAATGTATTTAGAATAATGTTGTAACAGTTGGAATTACCGCATTTCACACAACTTAAGATAACACAGGGTTTTCAGGGCGCACTCACACAAGCCCAACTGAACTGTGACAAAGCACGGCACAATTCTGATTTTGAAGAAGGTGCAGCAAAGCATGGCTTGGTCGCACACACAGCTTGAATGGATGTGCCTGTCTGAAAAAGTGGGTAAACTGTTTGTGTGTCTTTCCAGTCACATCTCTCCTCTCGTTTTCCCTCAGTGGCTTATAAATCCTCACACACATAAAAACAGAGGGACAGCTACAGCACCTGCGCAATCTCTGTCGCCGACGATAACTTTGAGCTGCAAAATTCTGCATGATGACAATCGATCTCATATTCACAAATAAAAATAGTTGAATGACCACCAAAATGCTAATATGCACTTGTAAAGCTGCTATCACAGAGATGCAAGACTGTAGCCCTCATAAAATGAAAATGTATCTGCCAACCAACATCCATCTGCATCGTGGATCATCTTTTCACGTCACAGAAGCAGTGATGAAACTTGGCGCCAAAGCACACAGATGATCTGAGCTTACCTTGCATCGTCAGATCAGCGGTGTCAAATAAGTCGCATGTTTTGAAGTATCTTGTCTCTTGTCGCCTTCGCTGCTACGTGCATATATTTACTTCAGAACTTGACTGAAGAACACATATTGCAATTGCATATCGTGACTAGAGTTAGGCCGATTTGGGTTTGCTGTGGTCAATTCTTGAAAAATTAGATTGGTTGGTTGGCCCAATTTAAATGGACAATTGTTTTTGTTTTCATTTTAATGACAAGATTAGATTTTGGTCTTGCGGCGCACAGGCCAGCCTAAGGACAATGGATGCAATTTAGCTTTAGTGCAAATTCTAGCATATTTATGTTTGAAGCTGTTTGCTGACACAAAAAAAATAAACATAGGAGAGAAAGCAAATAACAAGGCTGCAAAAAACAGTGCTAGTTACGCATTAGCACCATTATGTTTTAAAATGATACCTTTATGGGTAATGATGAGCAGAGGTTAAGAAGGATCAAGTGATGAATTTGTATTTACTGTTTGCATTATAGAGGTATTGTGATTATTAAATATTTTGTTTTGGGTATAATCTTTTATTATATGGATACACAGAAAGATCATACCAGAAAATGGAAACACATGTGTTAAAGCATCAACATTAATGTATAAACACCTTGACACATGTATACATACACTTAATACAAGCTGATTGGTATAAGTTGGTGTTAAAACTAAGTAAGTTCATTGGGTCATTTTGCCAAGAGGTTAAAAGAATGTTTCCTGGCCACAAAGAAAAGGGCTGTGAACAAAGTCAAGCTAAGAAACACTGCAGACTTTCAGCATCATCCAAATACCCCATATGCTGCTTATTTTCCTCTTTCAAACAAACTACAGGAAACACAAACAAAGCAAATCTGGTTCCTTAAAATCCTAAAGTCACTCCAATAGATGTCATTATTGAGAGAGAGAGAGAGCGGACACTGATGCTCCGGGCTGGGACCCACTTTTTATTTAAACATCAAAGAAAGTTGAAAGCGAGCGAATGACAACCACACACGCCGTGAATACCCCACTGAGACGCTGAATCCACCATACCTGACTCTACTTCACAATACTTACTTAGCATATAATAGGCTGCGCACACAAGTCAAAAAGACAGTCCTGCTTGCAGCGCACTTCTGCAGACGTGAAGCCTAGACAAAGAAGACACTTCAAAAGATCTCCGAAAGTCCAAAGAATCAAACAAAGAGAGCGGAAAGGTGTGGACACAGCCTGTAGACGTTTAATGCCTACATAATATGGATACAATTTGTCTGGTTGGGTATTGAGTAGAGAAAATGTAGTTAATTTGAAACCAACATCACGCCAGACAACTCTTTGGAACCACTTCAACTCCAGTGTCACTGAAAAGGACTTGGTTTGAGGGATAATAAATGAATAACAAATATCTCATACTGTTTATTAGCCCAGATTCATAACACTACCACTTCCACTATCCGCAAACATTCCTCATGGTGATAAGCATACTGTATTCACACACACACACACATACACACACACACAACCATTATCAATATTTAATACTCTCTCAGCTGGCAGCCACGACTAATGCAACTCTGCAGGCAGCGAGGATCTCTCCCCCCATGTTTATTCCAATAGGATGGCGATTTTTATTTGCTTTTTATCTGCTTGTATTGGTTTGTGCGGGGGAAATGACAGAAAATTATTAAAGATGGCAATATGAAATGTGTGTCTGGATGTGTGTGTATTCGCAGAAGTGAATCTCATAGGCCCACGCTCCAGAGCCACCCACCAGCAGCAGCTAATATAAATTTAATGATGTGGTACAGGCAGTAAGATCTGAGAGTATATGCATATATTGTCACAGTAAAAGTGCTGTGGATTTGTGTTGGTTGAGTTGTAAGATGCAATGCAAAGACCTCTGCTTTTAATGAAGGACTTTTCACCTCTATGTTTTTGTCTGTGTGGCAATTGTCAGCATAGAAGTGCAAGTAGACATTTTAACAAGGCTAAGGCAAACCTAAGAGCACAACAGAGTGAACATAAAACGCAATAAAGAAACATAATGGTATTGCTAAAGTACTGGTTCCCAAACTTTTCAGGAAAACTGCCTCAACTAGTGTCTCACAACTCCCACTTTGGAAACCACATATAATTATTTTTGTGAAGTAGACCATCATGTGATTTCTTCCCAGTGCTCTGAATGTCAATGTGAATAAATGTTATTAAATATGAGTATATTAAGGTAGTAAAATACATTGTCATCAAATTATGAAATGTATTAATGAATGAACAACAGTCTCTATAGACCCTTGTGTGAAACCACAGCCAAAGTGTGCCAAGGACAGTGACAGGTGGGGAGTAAGACTGAAGTGGTTACAGCAGTCAAACAGTAATGCAGGTGTCCTAAGGTAAGCTCAGGGAGGACAGAAACCTCCAGTGGAGAAGGTCAAAAGCTCATCTTTCAGAATGAATACAGACTGTAAAAGCACAGCCTCACAGTCTGTATTCATACAGACTTCTGACTTTTCAGGTTTTAAGCTGGTGGAGTCAAACTGGTGCTTTTCTTCCTGGAGTCCAATCAATGGGGCATTCATTTTTTTATTTTTGCCCAATTGAATCTAGTTATTAACTTCCTGTGGATATGTTTTTGTTTACAAACTTGCTTATACTGAAGGTTTTTTTTTACGTTGCCTAAAAGGAAATGCTGGAGCTGTCAGACTCACCATTAGCTTCTTGGTCAACTCTTTGACCAAAGCCTTTTTCCTTCTCGCAAAATGTAGAGAAAATAGAAAGGCTGACAAAAGTGAGGAGTGTAGAGAATGGTACATTTTCTGAATGCACTGTAACTTCCATTAACATCACATCCTAACCATTATTCTTGACTGAGTGCTCCGTTTTAGCCATCCTCTTCTAAGTACACACATAACTCTTTGATAATGATTTGACGAGTGAGGCACAGTGATTCATAGTCACTCTCCTCTTTCCCACCAAAAATAAAAGTCAAACCTTTGTAGTTTTCCTCACTGCCAGGTGCTACTCCCCTTCGATTGCCTTTGTGCTCTTTCTGGCAGCTCTCCATTGACTTTTACGGTGAAAGATGAAAACTTTTGAAGAGGAGGGGAAAGCAGTCAATCTTTAAGGGAGATTACTGCAGTTATAGCCCAGAATCACCCAGACAAATCAATGACTTCAAGGTAACGTTCTTAGTGAAGAGTCCGAGCATTTGTCGAGAATGTTTCACATTCCACAGAGATTCATGTTTTATCTCCAAGCAAGCTGTAGATGGGCAGGCCAAATTAAAGGCATAAACACATGCAGCTAAACATGATTTATGTGTGATACATGTTGACATATACAGTCGTCCCTTGTTTATCGAAAGGGTTCTAAATAATAACCAGTGATAAGCCAAATCTGCAAAGTAGTAGCGCTTTGTTTTCAGGCTGCATGTAAAACCCCTCACCACACTTTTTGCTGTAGGTCTGAGCGCTGCTGCAGCTGTCAAACGTTGTGCATGCACTGTAAAAAAATATTTGAAGAGGACACCTCACTGAGCGGCAAGAGGAAGACTGAGGGCTATGGTAAGACCGCAATAGACCCCTGAACTAATCACGGCAGTGCACACAAGCCAAAAATAAAGGTATCTGTCCCAATAGCGCACAAAAACGCAAAAATCTGCTAAACAGCGAGGCGACATTGCAGGCGACCAATGTAAAAAATGAAGAATAAGTAAAAAAAAAAGTTAGTTGAAATAAATTATACTGTATATGGTTCTTGATATACATCACACCAACCATAAAAAGATAGGAGTAGCAGAAGCAACAGTGGCTAAAGGAAGACTATAGCACAAGTGGTGTATTCGTCGAAGCAGCAACAGGAACACTTCTGCCATTTTAATATGTTCTTCTCTTCTTCTCAATTACCATAATGTATTTATGTATAAAGCACACATCTTTGTTGACAGATTTCCATTCAGATGCCCCATGCAGTAAACGTGAGAGCCATGTTATTACCCCTCCCCCCAAATCTCTGATCAAATTATCTATTAAAGCATGGACACGGACATCCACAGCACACGTCCAAAGTGACACCTCCAATCTGGTTTGAAAATAAGCTGTCAAAATGTTGAACCACAAAGTGCTCATCAACTCAGTGTTTGTTTTGTTCCCCTCTGAGTCGCACGCTGATTTTAACAAATTAAGGCCCCCCGACGGTGTGTGCAATCCTCAACTCTGCAAGGCGGAGTGCTACAAAACTTGGAAAGAGTTAGACATAAACAAGACCTTGGTTCCTTTCTGACCAATTATTTCACGTTGCTTACAGTGAGACACAGATTTATACATTTTTAGCAGATATTTTTCATCCCACCCTAAAATAAGCCAGATATTTGAATAGGAGAAATGTCATACTAATCAGCCATGTTTGTTGAATAAAACCTTTATTGATCCAATTTCTAGACACTCGCCATGTAATCAATACCTGTGTCTCGTCGGAATTCCTTTGAATGGATTTGAATCTTGAGTTTTATAATGAGACTATATTGCAATACATAGTGGTACAGCAAGATTGTCTACAAAAAATAGAAAAAAAGACCCTTTCACCTGCAAGAACACAGGCTTACAAGGAACGTACTCTATAAACGTTTACAAAAACATTGTAAGGGAAAAGGAAAGCACATCTTCTTAAAAAGAGTATGTTTTGACAGTTCACAACACATATATAATAAAATACTCACCTAGCGCCTGGCCAAAAATTGAAACAATTCAAGATTGTAATTTAAATGTTGATAAATCGCAATTATCAAGCCCTGAAGTAAAATGAAAATACACCAATCATGTGGCAGAAGGGGCTGAAGAGGGGTTAAAGTCACCCGTTTAGGTTAAAAACTGTCAGCAGCTAATTTTCCCTCTACTCTTATATGAAGGATTGTCAATTTCTCTTTTTTGGTATTTGCCGTGCGTAGCTGTTTACTTTTTAATGAATGTAGAAAAAGGTAAGAAACAGAAAGTGAAAAGATTATGTTGATTTAGCCCAAGTCTCTTCTCTGTTTCTGATCAAGTCATCGGTTAAATCCCTCATCTGTTCTCCTCCGCACATTCGAATCCCGTACGGCTGACAGTAAATCACTATATGCGAGGACTTATCAATCTGCTGTGCACCACTCTGACCTCCACCTCCATCTCCATCCCTCCATCATTAAGACTCGCCATCTCACACTGTTCGGGTGTGATATATGGGCTGTTTGGCTTTTTATGAAAAATACCCATGAATTTTACATGAGCTATGTCACAAACTTTACAGCCACAATGTCCCAAGGTCCAAACATGTGCGTCTTCAGAAAACAGTTAAGGTCAGAGTGGTTTCTGGAGAGTGTGCTTAATATTCAGTGAGAATGGATTCAGTTAAACTCTGCCAATAGGGTTTTTTATGACAAGAATTATGCATGCTGTGGACTTACACACACCTGGGGTAACTAACTTTCAAACCATACAACATAGAAACATCAAACTAATCTTAAAGCTGCTTGGTTCAATCACTACCACCACTTTAGATCAGAATGGAGAAAAAGGAAAAAAGTCAGGAACAGCCACATGCAGCCAATCAGCTCTTAGTCCAAAGCATTAAATAGTGAAATTCATAAAATAATGTGTGGCAACGGATGAAGCGGAAGAAAATGGATGGATGGATGGATCTTACAATAGATGATTGACGTTGTTGTATCTCCACAACATTTTATCCATACAAGATGGTTTATGCTGGGACAAGCAATGTTATATTTGATGTACAACAATAAAATTAGGTACCCCAGCCTCTAACTATTAATCAAACTATTTGGTTTGTGTGCAGTTTATTTTTAGTTGACCTGTATGCCACTGAATTACACACATTTATAAGAGTAAGTTGCTGCTGTCTTTATTTTGTAGCTTGCATCGTTTATCAATACAGTATCAGGATTAATCTTTTTTAACATTAATTCCAATT
>JAPMNZ010916428.1:0-10955 GCA_029875035.1 Pomatoschistus microps
TGACTGTTTTTGACTGTCTCATGCTGACTGTAAACACTGTTTTTAAAAGTTCTATACAAATAAAGATGTATTATTACTATTATTAATAATGGTTTTCACAGTGAAATGAGAGGGCCGCCTTAACTTATAACAAGTTTGCAAAGCATGTGGTGTACTGAAGTGCACAAGGTGTGAAAAAGCTATGATTGTGTAAAAAATGATTTATTAAGAATTATTATATTCATTTAGATAAAACCGAGACACCGCTGGTACTTTATTCTCAACATTACTGTGGTGGATTCACTGAAACCTAGAACCTAGAAACCACTTTCATTTCAGCATGTCTTATGTTTTTTGTTAGTTGCAGGAGTCATATTGACCACATTGCCCACTAGATGGTGCTATTGTATCACCATGTGCTTGATCAGTGAAGGGCGACTTTTGTAACAGCAGCAGTCTCTCATCGCTCTTTCTATCGTAAAATATCTATCAAATACTGTGCCTTTGTATTATAATCCATCCACTGGGAACTGCATTCATAGGAAATAATGCTGAGTAGTAGATTTTATGTAATTTAATGGTACACTTACAGCCAGAAAAGCAATAATAAATGTAAATATAATGTTGTGTGGTACCTTGGCTTATAACTGAAGAAAGGATCTGAAGACGTTGCAGCCAAAAAGTCACGCCCAAAGTCTGAATCTACTGTGCTCTCGGTCTCACTCCCTCCCTCTGAAACAAAACATTTGCTTCTTATTCACTATACTCAAAAAAAACCCCATAATATTCACATTTTACATTTTGCTCATTTACCTGAATTGAGCTCTTTAACCAGTGATGACATTGTGTTGGTGATGGAGTCAGCAGCAATAAGCAGGTCAGTTCTTAAGTTTCGCCTGGGACCTGTGAAAAACATGCTTCTGTAAATAATTGAAGTGAAATTGATGACGAGCGCATGTCATTACCTAGAGCGAAGGCCTCCTGTACGTCTCCTCCTACACCCATGAGCGAGTCCTGGGGGGTATGCGTGGGGGTGGTGCAGGCAGAGTCGGACATGATGGGTGTGGGGATCGCCCGACTGAAGCTGTGGCTGGGAGAGGAGCGTGGAGAGCCAGGGCCCTGAGTCTGCACAGGCACAACATGGACAGTACCTTAGCTGGCTTTATAATGCAGGAAAATAACGTCAATAACTATTTTCAATGTATGCATCTACTCTGCGTACCTACTGCACCTCACTAAGGGCTCCAGAGACCACAGGAGGTCCCAAAAGATAATGTGCAACTTAAATAGGAAGAATACAAAATGAACAAATAAAAGCCAAATGATTTATCTACAGTATATATAGAGAGAGAGAGCATTTTAAAAAAAAATAATTATTCAAATTAGGGGGAGGGTCATGATAACGGTCATGATAGAATATGATAATGAGTGGGTTATTTAGTGGATAAATTAAGATCTTTTTAACTGCATTTTAGACCTCATATCCTGGATGACAGCAAACTTTATTCAACTTAACCAGGACAAAACCAACCTTACCTAAACTCAACACATTCTGTTAATCCATCGTCACAAGTGAGAAACCTGGAAGTAAATTTGGACTCTGAGCTGACTTTATTCTTCATTTTGTTTTAATATTTTCTAGTATAAAATGTATTGAATATCTGCACAAACCATGCAGATAAATGTAAAAATGCTTTGTTAATGTGAAATATTCCAGTGACATGAAATGACTGGATTAGAACATGTTAGTTCTAAACAATACACTCATTATGTTATATACGTTTATTTGCAATTCTCATGCGTTACTCTCAATCTACACAGCACTTTTTAGTTCATTTGAATTGGAGACTCACAGCCTCCTTGCGTTCCTCTTCAATCTGAAAAATAATGTTATGCTTTGTGAAACCACAACCTCGCTGTATTGAGTATTTCCCAAAATCCAGTTGTGTTTGCTTCAGGATGTAGCAGCAGGTGACTTTCTCATGCATCTTTAATAGATTAGCATTGATCCTTTTAGGCTAATTAGATTGATATCCTCCCACTTAGGCCACTACTGTAAGCAGTTTATGCTGCTTTAAAGAAGTCTGTCTTGTTGCCTGTAGATGATATTCCCACACCAGAGGCTGTGCGCCGCAAAGAGAGGGGCGGACACTTTGTCTTGTTTGGTTTGATGAAGTGTAATCCTCCAGATCAACGCTGTTCTCAACTCATCTGTCCAAACAGTTGCCTCTCCACAGGAGACCTTTCAGCTAACAAGGGTAATCACCACATACGCTTTTCTCATTCACCACAACAGGTACTGACTGTATTCATCATGTTTGACTCTTTTCACTGGAATCATAATGTCACAGTCCGGATCAAGTGTGAACAACTGATCTGTTATAGCAAACCTATATAGTAGTAACCTTCATCTTAATATAGTATACATTCATGGCCATCTCTAAGTTATACTTGTCTTTGTGTGTCTTTATTTTCCTGAAAGCCAAGGATCTACATTCTACAATGACTACATTCTTTATGTTTTTTACACCTATTCTAGAATATTTGTGAGGGACTGGGAGAGCAGGGACTGGGAGAGCAGGGACTGGGAGAGCAGGGACTGGGAGAGCAGGGACTGGGAGAGCAGGGACTGGGGGGTCGGTGTTGCTTTAGTGCTCCCTTTCTATAAAATGTACTGTATACTGTGATTCAAGACAACTTTTCATGTTTATTCCTGACATATTTTGATACTTGCAGAAACAGCACATATTTTGGGGCAAAAATCCTTTAATCCTGTTATTAAAGTGAGATTAGTGTGTATTGTGTGTGTGTGTGTGTGTGTGTGTGTGTGTGCGTGCGAGTGTGTGTGCGCGCTCTGTACCTTGAGAAGCATCATTAGTTGCTCGAGCTGCACCATGAGTTCCCTGCGACTCTCCTGCAGTGTAGACATTCTTTGTTCTAGCTCATCTTTGCGGTGCCTGACAGAAAGAACAAGCTTTTCAGTGTTCACTAAAACATACTTATACAGAGAAAAACCATGGAAAGGTGTAGTAACATAGGCTTCAATGAATACTATTATCTCACCTCAGAAGGAGAAAGCATTTAGTGAGAATAAAGTAGCACATCTGGAACATCTGTGTGTGACTTGTACCTGAGATGTCGGAGCTCGGCCAGCAGAGTGGGGTTCTGCTGGCCTCTGTCTGGGGGGGGCTGGGACGCCTCTTCGTGCTGCAGACGTAACCGCTGGATTTCTAAGAGGATTTCTCTGGAACGCATGACATTTATTCATTCATTTACAGCCACTTCAGGCGTCTGGGGTGGCACATGCTTCAAATGCTTTGGGATTAGAGGGAGGGACACCTGCGCTACATCACTGCTGACAATAATGGACGGATGGACTTCACATTCACTCGTATTGAGTAATGTTGGAGTGAGCAAAGCACTTGTACTTTGTCTGAATGTCATTCTAGCTTTTGCAAAATCATAATCTACATTTAAGGTGCTTGAGACAGATTCTTATGATTTTCTAATTGTGACTGATTTTGATGAAGCGCCAACTGTTTTGAATATAAATGATGGTTTCACACAAATAGGGCCGCCATTAAAGTTTGTAAATGAAAATGAGTTCTAGACAGATTTTTTCGGATCAATCTAAAGTTTGGCACAATGTACAACAAATACATTTTTATGACCCTTATTGATTCACTCAACTAATTGAACATCTCACCAAGTAATTGACCAGATCAGTATTTGACACCGGTTTTGGTCAAGATGGTCACGAGGTAACATCTCTAATTTGATGTTAACTCCCCAAATAAATCATTTCCATCATAACTAATCATGTTCACAGTTTTTATTCACTCATATACAAAGTGAAATTTCTATCAGAATGTTACTGAAACCCAAACCCAGAGCAGCATGAGAGGCTTAAGCAGTAAAACATGGTAATGCCGACTCCTTTTGAGAATTATATTACATACTATTATGACGCTTTGTTACCATCCGTATAGACTTCTTCCGTTATTGTTGAAATATTAAAACTGAGCTCATCATTGCAACAGTCTGGTAGCTTTCCATGACCAAAGACGCCAGTGTTTTACGTTCTCTCTTATCTGAAGGTCGAACAAAACATATCTATTGGCGACGTGGCTGATATGACGGGAAAATGCTGTTTTTGCCTCAGTTTAAACCATCTGTATAATATGTAAACTGGGATTGTGTTGATTGTGTACCACCAATAAACCATGATCATCAACATTTTCTTTATGACTTGTACCTTTGTTCTGATTTTAACATATTGTGTTTTGTTGCAGAATACTGAATTGCTGCTTTATGTATCTTATACTGAATCCCATTATCATCTTTCATGATTGTTGATAGACTAAAAGGACAAAAACATTCCTGCAAGCACGTACATATTTTTCAATTAACAAAATCATATGCAATTTTGCTTTTACTTGGGTTCTTTCAGTAAAATATCCAACATAAAATGTTAAAAGTGGTACACATTTCACAACTGTATGTAGCCTATTACTTTTATTCTTTGTAAAGTAACTGTATTATTAATCCAGTTACTCAAAAGGGAGTATTAATACCTCCCTAACACACACACACTGCTTATGAACAAGACATTGATTATAAACTACAATGTGTTTTGCCCTGTCCCTATCAAATAAACATCAACTTGAAATAAATAAAAGGAAAGAAGCTCATATTTTAGAATAACTGTTAAATGTATTCCACTGGCAGACGGCTATTATTCTTCACCTGTTTTTGCTCTCCAGCTCGGCGATGAGTTGTCTCTGCTGCTTGTTGGTATCCAGAGAGCAGGACAGGTCTGTGGGGACAAGCTGCTGCTGAGCCTGTGGAGGAACAGCAAGAAGACGTCATCCAGCCTTATCTCAAACCTCACCGGGAAACTAAAGGAGTCCATTCATCACGAGACCCCATCTGGCCAAAGAGGAGCTTCCTGATCTGCCTGCAAATGATCACTACCTGCTCATCTTGACATTGACTAAAAGTTCAAAGAAAACGTTGCAGTCTACATTACTAAATTTGCGACCTTTCGACCATAACGCCTTTGTCAGATAATTTTCTTAGAGACCAGTATATGTAAGAATAATAATTGAACAACTTTCCCAGGAAGAAATCTGGGAATTGGATTCATCACCTCTCTCTCCTCCATTGATGTCAACACGAAACATTATGCATTATGTTTGCCCCTTACTTTTGCATTTAATGTTTTAGAAATGAGAAATTGTGAAGTAATAATATATGGATTAACACTGTATTGAAAAACCTTTATCTTGTGGTAAAAGTAGACATTACAGGCTGCTATTTTTTGTCATTACATATTAGACGCAGCATTTTAAGCCACGTTGTTGTAATTTCACTGGAGACATTCCCAGAACTGATTTGGAAGGGATACTGTTGTTTTAAAAGGCAGAAAAATATTATTCAAAGCATACAACTTTTGAGTTTGTGCCTGGAGCTGATATTAGCGTGGATAGCACACAAAACACACCTCCAAGTTTGTTTTTCATTACCATTTAGTGTCCTTTGAAATATTCCTAGTACTGTACACTGTAATGTATATGTATATTTATATTTTCTATGGATAAGTGTTGCATAGGATGTGCTTTGGCTGAGACCCGACCCACTCAATTGGGAATACTCCTATGTCACATGGGTTATTCCTGGCTATTCTGGTCTCAAATAGAAAAATATCTGACAAAAGCATCATGCCAGAAACACCAGGAATAAAATAACAGAGACTGCAACATCATCTTTGAATAAAATAATTGACATCATCCAGGCGTCTTCCCCTCAAAGTAGTAGTTTTTGATGTGCATTACTTTCTCTCACGCCAATAAAAAAACAACAGGGAACTCCCAGGGGTGCATATACAAGTTTAACCCTCCTCTATTGTGTGATATATTCCTGGCACAGTGGCACTAAACCCGGATGAAAGATGCGGCGATAGCGAATGCAATAATGTGGGTTATATCTCACCGCAGCATCAGCAGCGAGACGAGCAGCGTAGCGAGCAATGAGGCTGTGTTCGTCGTCTTGGAGATGGTTGCTTCTCTCCAGCAAACTGAACACAGGGAAATTAGAAAGACATAGTCACTCCTCCGCATGGGATGAAAACAGGAAAAAATAGAGATGCAGTAAGATTAGTTTCTATAGGTGGGAATGCAAATGGGCAGTTTTAGGTTGTATTGATCATGGAGAGGTTTGTTTATCTCCTCCGTAGTAAACAAAAATGATGCTTATATTGTATGCACAGATGGGAAAGGCACTCATTCAGGGTGGTAAAGTCACAGCTGCAGATATAAAACATGTGTTAATCATTATTTACGGTTCTACTATTGTAAAATACATGCACAGCAGGATTAGTTCTCACACTGGAGGGAGGAAAACTCTAGACAGAATGTAAATGATTAGGAGCGTGACTGAATAAAGCGTGACGTTATTGATCTTTCTGATATGAAAAAGGTGAAACCAGGGACCATTTGTGGTTTACCAATAGAGGCAAAAGTAAAATGAATACGTCTGAATGTGAACTGATATTATTCTAGTCGTGGACAATTCATTAAAAGTATATTTTTAAGAGTGTATGTAAAATGCTGGTTTGTGTAGTTACACGCACAGTTGCAGAGGTGTCCAACCAACATTTTTTCCATTAAACTTAACTTTATGATTTGAAAAAATAAATAACAAAAGCAGGTAGCAAAATCAAACTACTACAGGCTATCTTCATCCAATTATGGGGTGGGATAAGTTTTTATTTCTTTCCCACTCCATTTCAAGCTGACAAATTGTAAATACATATTGATACTGTAAATATACCAACACATGGGCTAATACTGCTGCCTGATAGTATATTTATGTATATATATATTTGCATGTGTGGGTATGTAAGAGCTGTAGGCAACATGTACAGAAGGTCATGTAAACTAAGGAATGTAAATATTGTAAATAAATGTCTGCTTAAATTCATAAAAATCAATCAATCAATAGAAATAGAAGAAACATGTGTGATTATGATTCGCAAAAAAGGTTTAAAATTCCAGTTTTTGAAGTTGAAAAATCAAGCACACGAGCTTTAGTGACCACACGAGCTTTAGTGACCACACAGCGACTTCAGTTCAGGTTCAGTTTGCAAAGAAACTTTATTGGTCTCCCTGTAAAGGTGCATTCCACAACTCAGAGAGGAGGCTCCGCTTTGGGCCTGGGTCCATCTGAAGGTTGTTGTTTTGGCAGGAATGTTCCACAATATAGTAATAAATATGTAATCTACATTGACCAGAAGTAAGACGAGTTACTTTAGTTACATCTGCTCAAGTTCACATTTGTAATTGAGAGTCACCACCAGGTTAAAGGAACAGTATGTGATCTCAGTATGTACTGTGTTTAATGAAGTCACTACATTTACAATCCAAACTACGTTGCAAGAATCCTCATGTGGCTTTTAAGCACTGATGGAATCCACCTGCTGGAGTTTAGCCAAACCTCATAACAGACTGCATGAGTTGTTAATTTTGCATCTACTTTCATTAAAACAGATGTGTTATTTTGTTTGTGAATATTGTTATTCAAAAAAGATCAACTAAATTTCACCTGACAAAATGAAAAACCAAATCAGGGCCTCATTCTGCTCTCTGATTGGATAACCATACATATTATAGATGTCCATAAGAAAAACTGAACTTTAAACTTTTGTTGGGTCAAATATGATTTGTACATGTTGATCTTTGAAACATTGAAATTAAACATTTGAACAATACATACTGTCCCTTTAAGACAAGGCTTGGGGATATGGTAAGAAGCTTGCAGCAGGACATAATACCATGCATTTTTAGAGAGTTTTTTATATAATACTGAGGTACATCCCATAAAAAGAAATCACATCTCCATGGCAACAAGCTGTTAGACTTGGACACCATCGTAAAAGTCGTGCAATGCACCTTTAAAAAACAGCACAAACGTGTAAAAGTATTTCCCGCGGTTATCAGAGAAACCTGAGGAGCAGCATGCAGCTTTAAAGCAGAAACCTATTAAGACTTGGGGGGTTAGAATATCAAAGCAAAGCACATGGTTTTAGGCCTTACACATTAACCACACAACCACTGACCATGACGTGGGGTTGTTTTGGAGCAGGCTCACATAGAGACCAATGAGAACATGTTCATCTGCAAGTCTATCGGCCACATCCAGGTTGTAGTTTAACCTGAAAAAGGGCACCGTTCCACATCAGACATTGCACAGGTGACGGGGGACGGGTGAAAGGATGATACTGGGTAGGTAGCACTAGGGGGAAAGGAGAGAAAACACAGACAAAGGGGCTCGGGGAAGAATGAGCTGAAAGAGAGCTCTTCATGGGTGACTAGAGAGAAACAAGGCCATATTATGTGTGGGAGAGACACCATTGATAAAGACGAAACAGAATGATTAAGGGCAAGCTCGGCAAAAGAGGAGCGCTACATGCACTGCTTATATTACACAAGTATTAATCACCCGTGCTGCTTTATTGAAACAACACTCTCGTTTGGAATAAATACAATGCTAACTGGCTTCAGGACAAATCAATGATCGGCCAAAACGTGCAGGATTACTTCACTTGTGGACCACTAAAAATGTAAAGTTTGGCTTATAGATGCATTATGTCGTTTACAAATGGACAGTGTATCTGGTATGTACTGAAAACGTGCCATTTATCTGTAGTAATAATGGGAAATACTTATAAAAACAAAGACTGTACAATATGGTATATGTGTCTGCTGACAATTCAATATATCCCGTGTTCAAATCCAGATTCAAAACTCACCTTTTCAGACTTTCTTTCCCCACATGTACAGTCATCCCAACACCTTCGTCCAGTTTGCTTGTTTTCTGTTTTTAATTAAGCTAATGTTTTTTATTGTAATCTGTTTTTAACCATGTTTGTAGAGTATTCTCGGATATTTTGAAAGGCGCTTTTAAATAAAATGTATTATTATCATCATTATTATTATATCTTCTATGTGTTATATCCTTATGTTGCTTTGTAAGTGTTGTTTTGTATAAAAGTTTATTTTGGTTTTCTATTCATTTTGTTTAGAATTTTGTAAATCACACAAGTAATATTTTAGTTTTCTCTAAAAGAAAGTAGTTTGTTTCATTACTTTGACATTGGTTTTAATTTAATGTTGTTCAAAAAGACATCAGAGCGAGAGCCACTTTCACGGCGAGAAAACAACTGCGTAAGTATATTTTTGTATATATGTTACTATCATATTGTGTATCTACGTTGTTTTAATTGTAATATATGTTGTGTACAGCTGAAACCTGCACACATAGCTATAAAGTTACGATAAATACCTCCGACGGCCACGATGTTTTCATTCATTTCAAGAGAAGAAGTTGTGTTTAATTGTATATTTCATTTTGTCCTGTAGTTTTCACAGCCTTAAAAGGACATTTATGACAATTGTGAAGGTCAATAAATGCACTTGTACTTGAGAAACCGTGTGCAGTGTTGTTATTGAGGAGCTAAATGCTAAAGCCATCACTGTAAATATGCACCACTCATACATATTTTTGATACTTCACTGACTTATTCTCTAAATATCACAGCTTGTTTTGAGTGCTCCTTTTTATTCCTGTTTTTCTGTGAACGCTGAAACTTCCCCTTCGTGTGACGAACAAAGCTCATCTAATCTGATCCTATTATGTTTTATTTATCTATCCACTAATGAGATATGAGTTGTTTCTTCTTCAATTCAACAAGTACTGCTTCATTTTCACCTCTGACATCCAACAACTGCTTTGTAAGAGACACACTTACATATTGAAGGTCTTTAAGCAATTTAGTTTCTTTTCTTTAGTTTCATTTTTGAATACATCTCCAGAGTGTGTGGCAATTCTCATTCAATTCAGTTTGAACTCCTTGAACTGACCATCTTTCAGTAATTCAATACCACCACACTCTTAGTAAAAACATACTTCAATGTAATATTCTATCACTATTCATTACCGTATAACCTTATGCAGCTGAATGGAAACAAATGCTGTCTGAATAACCCATTAATTACATATAAACATATCTAGAGCGATTGCTAGTCACAATTTTAGTGATTCTAACAAAACAGAGTAGTATAAATGTAGGGGGTGCCAACAGAACCACTAAAACAAAATGACAAGTTCAGCCAATCAAAGAAGGAGAAGGCATTATTCTTGACCATCAAAAAATTAATAATGAGGCGAATTTTCACTTTGTCATTTCATATTTTTGAATGTGAAATATTAAGCACAACTTATATGGTGAAACAAGTGTCAGAGGTAAAAACAAGTGTCTAAACCTCCACCAGAGGGAGAGGTACAATTTGTATTTTATTTTATTTTTTCCAAATTAGAAAATGACCATCTGCAAACACAGCCAGGTGATTGTAAAGAACAACATTTCTCTTGATAATTTTCCATGACTAAATTATGGGCAATACTTTTGTTTTAAAAGTCAGAAAACTGCTCAGAGCGTGATGTCACAGTGGCACAATGACATGTTCCTGATATTAGCGTGGATGGAACTAAAAACAACCTCAGGTCTGTTTTTGATGAGAGAACGCTGTTGCAACATGGTTAAAAGCTCAACACAGTTCATTTTCCTTTTTTTGTGTGTTTGTCGACTTGTTTATGTTTATTGAATCCCTTATTAATATCCCAGTCAGGTGCTCTCTCCACATGCAACTGTTTTCCTAAGCAAAATAACATCAAGTATAAAGTGCACTTATAAAGTTATTAGGTCATTTTAATTCGGTCCAAAAACAAAAAAAACAACAAAAAATCAGACATTCCACAGATTTTCAAGGTTAATGTTCTGGTACAAAAACTCCAGGCAAAACAAAAGAAGACCATGAGCTTGAGATAAGCAGGTGGAAAAGTTACATCATGATCCTTCAGAAAATTACTATATTTATTCAATTTGAAGATAATAATTGTAGGACTCTATTTTCTTC